>PVIJ01002257.1:48083-166532 GCA_004024925.1 Scalopus aquaticus | reverse complement strand
GGGGAGGGTAAGGGAACAAAATGGAATAGAAAAGAATACAAGGGACCATGGAGATGGATCACGGGTGAATTGGTGGTGGGCTACCCAAGGGGAATACAAAATGTAAAAGACATAAATAACAATAATAAAATAAATAAATAATAAATAAATAAATAAAAAGGAGGAAATTTACACATTAAAAACTCCATAAGACCCATGACAGTCGCAGAAGTATCTTGCACCAGGCTCAAATCTTCATCACATTTTTTCTTTTTTTTTTTTTAAAGATTTATTTATTTATTCATACAATGCTGGGGTGCAGGCCAGAGGCATGGGGTGGCGAAAGGGTTCACCAGAGACAGACTGGGGAGCAGAACAGGCAGATCAACGGAAACACACTGCTGAGGGGAGCAGCGGGCAAGGGAGGAGAGGTCTGCCGCACCATGTGGGACTCTCCCATCAGGCATCGAACTCGCCTTGCTGCTACAGACAGCGCTTAACTGCTATGCCACCAGGGAGGCCCACACTTTTTTCTTTCAAATCTCCTTTGTCATTTTTCTTCAAGCCTCTTTGGGATAGGCCTATTTGACCATAAGAATATTTCTGAGTTTGAAATCAGATGCATCTTTACTGAAGTCATTTTGACTCAACTGGGTCTCCCCTCACTTGATAATTTGACTCTAGTCATTTGAAGCCACTCAAACCTTCTTTGTGCCATTGTCTCCCATTACCTAGAGTGATGAGGCATTTTTGTCTCCTCTGTGACTAAGAATAGATCTGTCTCCTTTTTCTTTGACCCTCTTACAAATGTAGCTAATCACCAAAGCCTTTTTTGGCCCTGTGTTTCTTTAAGTTTTAGAGCAGTGAAGGGAATCATCAGTGTGTTCAATTATTAAGTGACACGGAGTTATGCTTGTTGTTCAAAGACAGCTCCTCAAGCTCCCCAAATCTTAGATTCTTTATCCTTATCAGACAGGTATATCCTTAGATTGGTGCTTGTCAAATAGGTGGCACTCAGTAAGTATTGCGTGGATCAAAGCAGCATCCCCTCCCATTCTGAAGTTGGGCAAGACCTGATCCCATAGGCCCCAATCAGACTGCTGATCACATCCACCTTCTGTTTGGGTACTTTGGCCATGGACAATTTACTTAACACTTGGTGTTTGTTGCCTAGTCTGGCAATAACTCAAAGGAGGTGATAGGAGAAGTAACTGCATTGAAATAAATTGGGAAAGCTCAATGGACACTCAGAATTGGCAGTTTGAACCTGAACTATTGAACGCCAGGTGGAAAGTGTGGAGGGAGAGCTGACATTTGAGGAAGAGGTCATGTGTGGTTCTGGCACAGTCATGCAGCAGTAACTGGAGCACTTCTCCCTGATAGAAGTGCTATTGAGTCATGCTTCCTTGTCATTTAGCTTTGCATCTGGAGATCATAGGAGGGAGACACACACACTGTTGCCTGGTAATTAAGAGGACAGACTCTGGACTTACTAGACTTGGGTTTGAGACCAAGTCTGCTACTATTAGCTTTGTTATCTTTTCATAAGTGACCTAACTTCTCAGTTACTGTGCCTCATGTGTGAAGTGAGGATGATGACAATATCACCCTCGGGAAGTCACTGTTGAGGATTGGATGGACAGTACTTTATAAGCAAGGACTTGACTATCAGCAACAAACCAGTGTGTTTAAAAACAAAATGGCCCGACATTGTTTAAGTGGGATGGTAGTTGGTGATATCATATTCTTTGGATTTCTGAGGGTCAGGGGTGCAGATGAAGCTTTGTAGTTGGCTTTTGCTTTTCTCCCTTGTGGTAGTGTTTGTTGCAGCTGGTAGAGGTTCTTTTGCCAGCATGTTACACAGTTTGATGTAATTCTCTTTGGAGTTCCATGGTTGAGGTCTGCTCAGTTACTGGTCCTTACCTGTGAAAGTATTGGGCACCCAAGATGTCACTCTAGAGTGGTGGGTGCTTAATTAATTCAGCTGTTCATTCTGTCAAAAAATATTCAATTGATAATTTTTGTCAATCTAATTCAATCAATAATTGGCCCTTTTTGTGGGAAGAGGTAGAAAAAGAAATAATGTGGTCCATCATCTCACAGAATTTGCTGTAAGCGAAGCTATTAGATCTACCATGAAAATTTGGGGAGTTGGAGAGTCTGTCACCCGTACATGTTGGGTGACATGGTGGGGCAGAGGGATATGCTGTCTGTCACTTGGTAGCAGTGTGTCTGTAAATACACCAAGGAACAATTTTGTTTGCAAACTAATGGCCTATATAGGAAGGTTTACTTTTTTTCCTGTTGAGTTTGGGTTTTAAAGGCTTTTGTTTGTGTGTTTGTTTTAGATTTTAGAAATTTTTAGTCTGGCCAGTAATTTTCATTTGCCCAAATGGAGTCCCTCCTCATCTCAAAAATCCTATGAGTGGGTAGGAAATGTATGGTTTTTTTTTTTTCTTTTTTTAGAAAGGATTTCACAGAGTTAGTTGTCAGTAATCATTGGTGAGAATATGAGTGTTTACACATTTTCTGTTCTTTTCTATAGCAGGTAGGCAAATTTCGTAAGAGAAAAAACACATAAGTTATTGAACATAGACTGTAAAAAAAAAACAGCCAGTTGTAATTCAGAAAATAAGACATCATAATTATTTTGTGAGCAATTACTTGTGGTTCTACAGGTATACTAGAACTATGTGGACTCCCACAGGATGTGGTCTCTGTGCTTGTGACATTTCTGGTCTAGGAGGTAACATTTGAATGGGTGCGCACTGTGCAGGTACTAGGCACTTAGCATGTTTTGTTGGGTTTCTTCCTCACAGCAGCCATGTACAGTGTAGATGCTGTGTGATCTTATAGCTGAAGAAACTGAAACTAAAAATGGCTAAGCCTTTGCCCACTACTATAGCCAGAGATTTGGAGGGTGGAAATGAAATGTTGTGCAGTGCTGATAGGGGTAGGTCTTTTGAGGTCCTCTGTGTCAGGTTATCTGGGTTATAAAGTGAATATACAAAGACTTTTTAATAATTCAGGGATAGGTCACATAAGATAAAATACAGAAATATTCCAAATTATCACCAGAACCAATAGTTTCACATGTTTGACCATTAAGCCTTTTTTTCTTTTAAAATAGTACTTTCTAAATAAATAAATCTTTAAAAAAAAAAGGGGAGGGGGACCTTCCTGGTGGTGCAGTGGTTAAGTGCTATGCTGTGGAGCTGTTGGCAGCGATGACGACGTGAGGTTCACGCCCGGCAGGGGAGATTCCCACATGGTGCGGCAGACCTCTCCTGCCTCGCCTGCTGCTCCCCTCAGCAGTGTATTTCCGTCAATCTGCCTGTGCTGCTCCCTACTCTGTCCCTGGTGAACCCTCTCGGTGCCCCACGCCTCTGGCCTGTACACCAGCTTGTATGCATAAGTAAGTAAATCTTTTTAATAAATAAATAAATAAAATAGACTTTCACTAAGAAGCTAATTGAACTGCTTTGCATGTTCTGTCTTGGAGACACCTTACACACAGGGAAAAAAGGTAGAAACTCAGGGAAATGGACATTCAGTGCTTTTCTCTTCAGGATGTATACAGCATTTCACTTGTGTTTATAGCTCCTTAACTACTGGAGTTTCCAGGCAAATGTGGCAGAAATATTGCTGTTATCCTCTTTCTCACTCTTTCCTTCTTAGGAGTACTTCTTGCAAGCAGAACTGACGAGTAATGTCTTAAAAACAGGAGTAGTCCGCTGCTGCGTGGGACAGTGCAACAACACCATCCCCGTGGACACCGTGCTTACCATGAAGAAGCTGCCCATCACATACGTATGTAGTCCTGGTGGCAGCATTTGCTTTCTGCAGAATAATCCAGTTGTTTGCCTTTTATTGCACTTATGTGCTTATCTGGGCATGGGTGAAGGAGATAAAGGAGAAATTTGTATAATCCTTATTAGGGGCTTTCATCTGTATGGAAGGCAGATGCAGTGTGGTGTGTGCAAGACAGTGCAATCATAAGGCAGGGTGTGGAGCATAATTTGCAAGACTTAGTGCTGGCGCTCAGAGGAGAGCTCTGTACCCTAGAGGGTCCCATTAGGTTCCTCTGGGCTCTTTTTCTCTTGCCTTGATAAATTCTGGCTTCTGCTCAAAGAGAATTTGGTAGAGTTGAATCAACCCCAGATGACCGCACTGGGGGAAGTATCACCTCAGGGGTTCGCCCAGCTCTGAAAACACCAGAATCATAATAGCAGATCCATGCTTCTTGGCGGAAAATCCTTGTTCTTTGAGTTTTCCCCTTACCTCCTTTTCTTTTCTGTCACTGCAGAGCAACAGGAAGGAAAACAAGGGTGGTCATCTCTGCCACTCCTGTGCAGAACAGCGCATCGGGCCTCTGGCCTTCTTGACAGCTTCCCCTGAGCAGGTACGTGCTATGGAACGCACCATCGAGAACATAGTGCTGCCCAGACACGAGGCCCTGCTCTTCCTGGTCTTTTGAAAGCCCAGCGGTGCATTCTCCATGGTACAGAATACCTGGTGTGGACTCCGTTACTTGAAGGAAGCCAGTGTGGGGCCGAGGGCTCTGAATTCACTCATGGAGCATTTTTTGAGGAAGAAGACGCCAATGAGAGTTGGACCTGTCATTTCTGCGTTCCTTGTAGGTAGCCAGTTTCCACTGCCCCTCCTCCATATGCATCAGACTGGGGACCTGGGGGGGGGGGGGTGTTCTTTTGATAAAAAAAATTTTATGTATTTAAACTTTTATTATAAGATTTCAATTAAACAGGCACTGTAGCACTGGCAGACCACTGTGCAACACCTGGCTTCAGCACTCTTGTTTTTGAACTTTCTCCAACTTTCTCTTTTTGCTTACTTTATTCAACATCTCTGTCACTGTTCACTTGACACACCAAGCAGAGTAGAAGACTTAATGTCTAGGGTCATAACTGATGTATCAAAAATGAAATTTTCCTGCCAAAGTGAGTCATACACATTTAAAATTTAACCTGTGCCTTTATCATTCTGGGGTTCACAATGTAAACAGGGAAGCAACCTAATAAAAAGTCAAGTACTAAGTGACGATAGCTAGATTTCACGTATTTCACACAGGTAGAACTGAAGATCAGAAAGAGTTGAGGGAGAAATGGAGTTGAACGGCCACCAGGGTGTTGGGGAGGGGGAGAGGGAAGTTGGTAGAGGTGGAACGTTGGTGCCTGGTTCACTGCCTGGGGATCTGGGTGGATATTGTAATAAAGGTATTTTTATAGAAACTACTGCTGAAAAAGCTCATATCACTTCGATGTACATGGATCTGGTATTTTTACATTTTTGCCATACAGCACTTCAGGGATGCAGATGGCAGGTGGGGGAGTTGGCAAAAGCCTTGCCCAGAGAGTTCACCACGTCTAGTCTGAGTCCAGTCAAGCGGAGTTCAAGAGCAGACAGCCCTCATAGCTTCAGTTGTTGCAGACTCCCCTAACCTCTCTCACGTCAGCCTTCTAGTGGAGCTTAGCGTACAGGCTGGTGAGTAAAGCAAGGGCACTGTGGGATTGGGCCAGGGGTGTGTGGAAAGGGTGAGTGCCAAGTTAATGTTTGTTTATTGAGGAAAACGCAGAGAATTGACCCTGCAGACGGAGCTGGATTATGTGATGAGAATGGAATGGGGCTGTTTCATCCACTTTGCCAGTATTCCTGGCAAGCTTTATTTGATGCCCATGAGTAACATAGAATAAAAGAACACTTGAAAGGAAGTTATTGGAATGTGGATTGCTCACAGAATTGAGTGTCCTTCAAATGAGGGATTTGGGGGCGTGATGGCAAAAGGCAAAAGATGGCTCATTAGAAAGATTTTTTTGGAACTCTGGTTTTCCATGCAGAGAAGAAACTATTTCAGTATTGGAGAAGTCATTAAATGGGTGAACAGTCACTAAGTACCTTTTGTGTGGCATGTGCCTTATTAGAGAGTGTGCAGAATGGATATTTTGTTTCACATGCCCTGATACATGAGGAATACAGTAAGAAGCATGATTGTAGTTAGAAGTGAAGAGTTTGCAGAAAGTGCTCTGGGATGGGAGGGGCATCCATCAGAGCACAGATCAAAGGTTGTTCAAAGGGGCACTGCTGGAGCTGTGTTTATAGTGTGAGTAGTTGGCTAGCTACTAGAGGATGAAGGGATACTCTTGGAAGAAGAAGAGCAGGAAAGATAAAAAAGATTGTGTGTAGTAACAACACTCTCAGAATATAATGTCAGTATGAGTATTTTGAACACTAACTGAATCTGGGAACTAATATTAGAATTTTCTTTTTTAAGTGGTAAGATTTTAAAAACAATACTTTGTGTGTTTCAAATCGAGAAACAATTTTTAAATATCCAGTAAAAATACAAATTTTAAAAATAAGTGTTAAACATATCCACTATTATTTTAACATAGGTGTTTAGATGAGACAAATAAAAGCATTACTCAAAAACATAAACTGAACTCTACATGAAAATGAAAAATCTGTTCCTTTTTTAAAAGTATAATCTTTAAGAGGCTCCCATGGTTTCATTAGTTGTGAAGGTATTTTTGTACAAGATATTCTGTTTTATTTTTAACCATGTTAGTTGGAAGAAAAATAATTGTGAACTAATTACAACTATTTTTCTTTGATTCATAATTTTTAAATACTCCCTTTTGATAATTTAGAAATCTTTTTGAGTTTTCATAAGAATCAGTAATACATTCACAGGAAGCTCTAGTTTTTTGTTTCAAAGAGAACACGTCTGATTTGTCTCCATCTTCTTTCATTTTATCATGTATAGATTCTGACAGAGTCACCCATATAAAAATAAATGTTATGTTATATTCCATTTCTTTAAAAGGTATTTGAAATAAAATAATATTCTTACAGTAGATGTGTTAAAACACCATAGTGTGTTGGAGACTATGCATTATTAGTTTGTCTTCTCACATAATTATTCTCAAGATGTATTTCAGATTTTAGATTTGTTAAAAAAATGATAAAGTGATGATACTAGACTAACCTAAAATATTCATATATAGATATCTTAAAATATCACCAATGGCAGGGACCATATTTTAAAAAGGCCATTGTTTTAGTACGTCAGGGCTGCTATCAGGGAACACCACAGACTGGGTGGCTTATAAACAGTTCTGGAGGCAGAAAGTCTAAGTGCAGGCATTTTTGGTGTTTGGTGAAAAGCCCATTTCGTGGATCATAGGTGGTTGTCATCTCTGTGTCCTCACAGGGGGGATGGCGTAAGGGAGCTCTCTGGAGTTCCTTTTACACAAGGGCACTAACCCCATGCATGAGGTTCCACTCTTAAGACCTTATCACTCCCCAAGGGAAGTTGATACTGTCCCCTTGGAGGTTAGGCTTTCAGCATCTGACTTTTATATGCACAAACACACATGCACGCGCACATATGCACACGCCTTCCCTAGGTAGGCGACTGTCAGTTTCTTTTTTAGGAAGTATAGCCAACTTCAGCAGAAACACTGACAGCGATGCTAGTGATCCCTAAGGAAATTTACCAGCCAATTTTTTCAGTGGGAAGAGCCTATAATCTTCAAACTCCACCCAAGTGCTTAAAAGTTTCAAACATGTTAAAACAAAGTAACCAAGCGTCACTGAATACCTGAAAAGAGCCTCTGAGATGAAGATTGGATATCAAAACAAACAAAAGAATCAACTGTGAGAAAACAGTCTATGTGGGGAGAAGAAAACATTAAATATCTTAAATATGTTCGGAGAATGAGAGAAGATACTGCATTGTGAGCTAACTGATCCAGTAAGTCCGCAATGACTTTAACAGGTTATTGGCAACTTTGATTTTAGAAAAATGACCTGTGGAAAGCAGATCCTGAAATAATTTCTTTTAACATAAACTAGCATTGTTTACTTTTCATCAACATTGTAACAAAGGAACATTATTCAAACACCTGCTGTATATGAATATTTGGAGAGAAAAGTATTAAAGAGGGACCTCCCTGGTGGTGCAATGGTTTGAGTCTCAGCCTATGAGGCTGTCCACAGCCACTGCAGCACAAGTTCGATCCCCGGCCCGGGAGATTCCCACGTGGCCCTGCACACCTCTCCTGCCTTGCCCACTGCTCCCCTCAGCAGTGTATTTCGGTCGATCCCCCTGTTCTGCTCCCCGCTCTGTCTCTGGTGAATCCTCTCACCACCCCATGCCTCTGGCCTGCACCCCAGTTCTTGTATACATAAATAAATAAATAAATCTAAAAATGAAAGGTAGTAAAGAAATCAAAAAGCCCAAAAGAACTGTTGGAAGAATAAATTGAGAAAATATGCAGAAAGTAAACCCAAAACAAGGATGAAAAGGGAATAGTCAGAACCAATATAAGAATTGAGCATCTGCATAATAAAGAAGTATCAGGAAGAGAAGACAGACTGGGAATTTTTTTTTTAATCATGAAAATTAACCACAACAGGATGTATGAGTTTCCAGATAGAAATATTCAACATATTTGTGATGTTGTGCATTTTATGGAACTTAAAATTTCAAGCAGATTCAACAATTATATTACTTGCTTTAGCATTTTAAAGGCATTTAAAACTACTTCTTGAGGGTTTTGCAACTAGGTGGCTATTTAAAAAGCCTCTCTTCAGTCATTCCATAATGTCTAAGGGTTAAAACTTGATGTGCCCTATGGCTGTATCTTCTCCTCTTGTCATCACAGTATTGATACCAGGCAAAAGGGGTTTCAAAATTGCCAAAGGCAGTGCCCAAATTGCTTACTGGTCACTATCTTGGTTTTGCACCCTCGTGCACATTTGTAAGACTACTCAGGTTTAGGAACTACAACAACATTGGGATTTATTTAACAAACAGGGAAAAGGGAAGAATTACTAAAGTCAACATATGGCTGTTTACCTTACTTAAAGCAATGTCCAGTCCTTTAAGTCCCAGAAAAGTAACAAGGGTGGTGTCTTCCTGCCACTGCTGAGGTGGTGGAGCTCCTCTTCCAAACAATAGGCCACGTTTCCAAAATGGCGTCTTCCTTCTTCTGCAGATGTGCAACAATCAGACTGTAGGCCAGGTTCCAACTTACGAGGACGACACAGAACACAACTGGAGATGCTCCCGGAACTGCCATGGTGTCCCAGCGCAGCACCAGGCCAACAACACTGCAAACAGCAACTACAGCAGCCAGACGGCCCAACAGCCTGCACTCACGCATTTTAGGAAGGCATCTGCTTCAGGCCTCTGCCTTCCTTCGGCTGCAGTAAAAGCAAACCTGGGAGCAGTTTCCTTTGCTCGGCTGCTTGCAAAACCTCCAAAGTCACTGGTCCCAAAGTCACTAAAGATTCCAAAAACGCTCAGTCTGAAACTCTATGTTCCGGCAGCTCAAAAACTTCTGGCATCTGATTTCCAAACTCTCAATCTTGGCAGCAGACTCTCCACCCCAAACTGCAAACTTAGCATTTTCCCTGGGGCTATTCATTCTCATCAGCAAACCCCCTCCAGGGGGCACGACCTTTACTGGACTTTGGACTCAGCCTGGTCGCAGTATCGGGCTTACTATCAAGTCCACCCGGCAATTCTTACCACTCTTGTTCTTCAGATCCACCCCATAGTTCCTTATCAGCAAGCAAATCCTTGGGTTTTTACATCATTTGCAAAAATCTGCTTCAAGAACACCTGAAAATTTTGGTTTGGAGCGAAGTTTATGAGCAAGGTTTGTGAAGTTCTGCTTTAATTTCAAAGTTACTGTTAATTTCTTCTCATATCAACAATTTCACCTTGATGGAAGCTTAGAGTAGAAAATTTGGGATGAAGGCATCACAAAGCAGACACTAGAGATGGGGCTAGAAATGATTAAACCAGCTATCGAAATGAAAAGTCCTTAAGTGAGACCTGGAGATAGGGATATGGAATTGTCGGTCATTACAGAAGACTGCTGTAGAAAATACCAGTAGGCACAAGCAGACCTCTCCTGTCTCATCTGCTGCTCCCCTTAGCAGTGTGTTTCAGTAAATCAGCCTGTTCTGCTCCCCGCTGTCTTTGGTGAATCCTCTTACCATCCCCGACCCGCCACCCCGCACTCTGGTCTACACCCCAGTTCTTCTATGGGGGAAAAAAAAATATATATATATATATTTATATATATACATATTATATATATATATATTTATCAGTAGGCACCAGAGGTGGGGATATGGAAACTGAGGAACAATACAGAGAATCACATATCCTTATAAATTAACCCAATGACTGCCCTCTGTGCCCAAACTGCCCTCCTGTATCTATGCAGGTGTCTCTTTTATCAAACTCATCCCTTTCAAATACAGCTCTTTCTGCCTGCTTGTACCTGTGCAAATGTCTTCTATTTTTTTCCTAATAAACCTGCCCTTTTTGGATATAAGCTTCACCTACCAGTGTCTGTGCAAGCCTCTTCTGGCAAACTCACGTGGGCCACTTAAAGGGGCACTCTGCAGAAACTTCTCAGTGGTAACCCAAGGACCCCACTCATCTGAACGCTACATCTCACCAGAACCCCATCAACCTGCAGCATCGCTCATCCTCTGCAAATCTCTGAATTCCACCCTGGATTAGCAATTTTTCATCACTCTTTTAAGTCATCTATTGTTTTTCTTGCATGTTCTTTCTGGTGGTGGACTAAGCTCACAGCCTGCTTTGCTGAGCACTTTATCATCCAACTGTCCCCAGGAAACAGTGACTTCACTGGTATGGACAAGTTTTCCTGACATGAAGGCAAAGGGGCCAAGTGGTCCTACGATATTATAAGACAATTTATCAGACAGAGTACTGAGTCCTTATTCAAGGACATTATAGACATTATCTATCTTCTTCCAAAGCTGGATTTTTCTCTCAGCCATTAGTGACCACCTTTTCTGCTCCTGGCCAAGCCGCTCCATCTCTGGGATGTGCAGCAGCCATTGAGGCAGCGGCCAGGGTCCACCTGGGCCTGCATGGCCGGGCTGCCGGGCGCCAATGGGGCAAATGATCCCTAAACAAGTGTTTACCGAGGCGGTATGCCCTGCAGCTCACCCTGTTGCTCAGCACGCCTCGAATACCTGCTTTCTCCACTGCCACACTGGCAGCTACTCCCCACCTGATCCGCCTCACGCATCTCACACACACCTGCCGCTGCCATCTGGGCTAGAGCAGCAGATCTCAGTGGGAGCAGGAGCTGCCTGTCAGGTGCTCAGACCCAGCCAGGAGTCCGGGGGCAAATAAGTCACCTCTGCGCCTCACCACAGGCGCCACACCTTACTAAAACATTACTTAAACATTTCTCCAGAAAGACTACGTCATCTGATAAGATCTCATTTTACCTCTTTACTTCTTAAGGTTTTATTTTTATTTATTTATGTATAGAAGAACTGTGGTTTAGGCCAGAGGTGGGTGGGGTGGGGGTGTGTGTGAGAGTATTCACCAGAGACACAGTGGGGAGCAAAACTGGCAGATCCACTGAAATACACTGCTGAGGGGAGCAGCAGGCGGGACAGGAGAGGTCTGCTGGGCTACGTGGGTAGCTTTCTGGCCGGGGATGGAACTCATGCTGGAGTGGCTGGAGATGGCTTCATAGGGCTGACTTCAACCCCTATGCCACCAGGGAGGCCCTATGCCTTTACTTCTTTAAAAAAGTCCTTATTTACTTATCCTCTCCACTCCCAACCTTTGGTCTGTTCAGACCTCAACTCCACCCTAGCTAGCTTCCATAACTAGATCTAATTTTTATGAGATTTACTCAGTTTGAACTTAGTTGGCACTTGATGATTCACAGGCTTCTTGAGGGTAGCACCTCAATCAGGTCCTCAGCGTCAAAGTGGACCCCAGATCTCATCATATATGTTACTCTTCCAAAGACAATGGTGAATTTGAACCACAATCTCTGAACTAACCACACCTGAGAGAAACCTTTCAAAATTCTAGTTTCAATAAACATCTGCCCAATTTGGGGTTGTATTTTCTGTGAAACACAGTTTTACAAATAAGAAGGGTCACACGCTTAAAACTCCTTAACCAAAACCAATCTGGATCCAACTAGTAGTAAACTCTAGAAACTTAGGGGCAAGCTGAAGAGAAGGAAGAAGTTTTTTCAGTCAGGTTCTGGGTAATAAGGTAATTTAGGCCAGAATACAATGGTTCAGGTCTGGTGTTAACAGTGAGTTTTTCTACTTGTTGAAAAGGTATTTGCAGAAGTGAAAATGGTGTGATTCTAAAATTCCCAACACCAGCAATTTTAAATCCCTACCTTCTTTCAGTTTCAGTGGAAACATCTGAATTGATGAAATATAAATGTCAGTAAATGATGGCACTTGCTATGCCTGTGCCCCACCTCCTAAATGCCTGCTCTGGCCACCTGGGTGCCCTTGGCTGGCTGCTGGGGCAGGTGGGTGGCTTATAATAGAGATGGCTTCCCCCCAACCCCATATCTACCCCCATGGAGGGACATGAGTACCTTTTCTTTGGGCAAGTCAACTTCTCTGGGCTTCAATTTTCTCATCTATAAAATGAGGAGGTGCATTAGGCTCCTGAGTTTATAAATAAGTGTCATAAGCAGTAAATAAAAGGAAAGCCATGCATAAAAAAAAGCATATGGACAGCTGTGCCTGGGCCATAACCTACCACTTGTTCTCACATGGAAATCCTATTAAAAATTCACTAAAACTGTGATCCGGTCCAGTTTTAGGCTGGGCCTTCTTTCTTTAGAAAGAAAAGCTGACCTCAGCCATTTGGGACTCTATAATCTGCTCTTTTCCTCTTTTTGATTTTGTGATGTTTCTGCTCAGTGACTGTTTTATTAGCATTTTTGTATTGAAAATAGATGTTTATTTTGTTTATACAAAGTACAATTTCAAATACAAATAATATATAACATTTGGATATAGTAGACAAAGAAGTATAAATATAGATGTATGTATATATAAAATGTCACTCAGTCAGTTTTTTGTTGTTGTTCCGAACCCTTCAATTAAGAGGCTCCATTGGGCACTGACATCTTTCTGGTCCTTTTCTTTATTCGTTCTCAATGCATGCAGAGCACCCAAATGGAGAGCGCATTGTTAGGAGCTGAAATGCTGGTGTCATGCTTGTAGACACCTTCCAAGTCAGGAGAAGCCCTGCAGCTAACTAAGAGCCTCGGGTATATTTCTTTTCTTTGTAAACTGTAAGTCAGGAGGAGGGGAGGAAGATAGTTGAGCAGAAAATCTGTCCTGAATAAATGTCACAGTGAAATGAAAGCCCTGATAGGAAGTCTGGAGGCTTTCAATGTCTTTCAGGAGAACTTCAACTGCCAGGAGTCTGAGAAGCTCCACCTTCTGCTTAGACAGGGCAGCACAAGGCAGGGCAGAGCAACACAGGCAAAGCACTTCCCTCTTAAGCCGGGAGAACCTATTCTTCCAAGCGGGCCCTAGGCTGAGCATGGATAATAAAATGATACTGGACATTTTCTCATCCTGGAGGGCTTTACCCTGGATTTCAACTCCTTGAGTTTTAGCTAGGACCTCTTTAGTTAGAGCAGAGTTTGAGCCCTGCTGGCCTCTGGTTTTCCACCGAGTGTCCTTCGTTGTGAAGGTAGCTTTCTGTGTCTTCCGCTCTGCAGTTGGTTTCCCTTGTCATTGGTGTGATTTCTATGTTTTCCATTTCAGCATCGGGTGCCTGATAAGTTTGCCTGTAAAGCATGTAAGTCACAGGTTTTGAAAAGAGGAAATGGGCATCCCTAAGTCAAATGAACAGACAGTCCCCATGGAATACTCCAAGGGAGAAAACCGAGATTGCCTCCATTCTTAGAGAATATCGAAATTCTTTTTTTTTTTTAATCCCCCATTTGCCAAAGATTTACTGATGTTGTTGGAGCAAATTCCTGAACTTTGTCAACCCTCTGTTTAAAAGCAATAGTTCAAAAGTAGGAATAAGAGAAGGAGAGAATAACCAGGGGCCTGGCTAGATGTGATCATTTTGATAAAAATGGTGTAATATTTATAAGCTTTTAAAATAGTACTTAGCACGTAGTGTTAAGAAAGACCATGAATCGGTTCTTGAATAACTAGGAGCAGGAGCAGCAGAACATCTTATTTCCACATTGGCCTGTGTGGTTGAATAATACATTTGGGGCAGCAGTTATGTCCATGGATTATATAATCCTTCTCCTGAGGGGAAGCAGCTTTTTAGGACATTTATAAGTAAGCACTATGAGTGCCTTGAAATGGGAGCTAAACTATATATCAGGACTCTAAGCCAAATCACAGAAATAACTTGCTAAAAGCCAACTTAATTGAATGACAAGCCTAAGAAACAATTTGCAAAAAATCAGTTTATGGAAAGAATTGAATCACCAAGTGACCAGTCACATTTACCAGATTAACCAATTCTTAAAGATATATGTACATGACTATTTCTTTAGTGTAGTCAGTGGATATTGATATTTTCCTCTTACAGGAATATATTTTGGCCATATATAACAAATTTATAAATTCTTCATTTAAGAATATATCTTCAGCAAAAGCAAACTAATTTGAAGGGACATCTGCACTCATGCTCATTGCAGCAGAGCTTACAATAGCAAAGTGAGTTATGGAAACAACCCAAGTGTCCACGGACAAAGCAGTGGATTAGAAAAATGTGGCATATATACATAATGGACTATTACCCAGTTATTGCAAAATAACCCAGTTATTTTGCAATTTGTGACAACATACATGGAACGAGAGTGGAGAATGCTAAATGAAATAAGTCAGAAGGGGAAAGACAAATACTGATGGTTTCACTTATATGTGGACCCTAATGAAACAAAACAAGGAGTCAGACAAAACCAAACCAATGACAACCAAACCAGAAAAGTGACTGTAGAATCAAGTCTGGGGGAAGGGGAACACAACGGGAAGGGGCACAACAGATGATAGTGGGGTCTGTGGTGAGAGCATCTGAGGGGGTGTGATCCTCTGCCTCTGAATCACATGCAATGTTGTAAGCCATCTTTACCTTAAAAATATACTTTTTAAGTTATTCCTAAAAAAGAATGTATTCCTTTATAATATATGAAAAGAACAGATTTAATTGCATAATCTGAAGAATATAACTCCAACATTTTTATGTGGAAATTATGTTTATAATGATATTTTGAAAATCCTTTTAAAAGTCAGTTTCTATTTTGCCTACATTTTAGCATCTTTTGGATTGCTTTGACAAATTATTGAGTAGTTTATCAACCTTAGCTTGCTGATTTCTATTACATTTATGATTTATGAGGTTTGTGACATTACTTTTTTCTTGGGATGGCATTGACAGTGCTTGAAGAGTTAAGTGAATTTTTAGATTTTTTTTTTCATTTTGTTTTTATAGTAGCATGTCATAGACTTCCTGTGGCGATATTAGGCTAAAAGGGTGGTATAATCTTTATATTGTTATGCTATTCAGAAAAAAATATTTTATAACTAATAACCAAAAGTTTAGTTTCAACAAATGTGATATCCGTGTATTATGTATTGCTGATAGATCCAGAGCAATCCTGTCACTAAGGAATGCTGAAATGCTCGTTACTAATGACAGAAGTATGAAATTAAGGGTAGTAGGCCATTTGAGGTTTAATGAAAGAATGACAAAAATGCCTAAAATAAAGAAAATAAAAAGAAAACTGAAATTTCAACAGGTGTCAGAAACAATCTTATCACAAATGCTGAAATGTAGAATTCCAACTACTGTAAATACAAAAATCAGGTCAATGTGAATGAGTACATTACAAGAAAGTTTATCCATATTTAATGAGTACATTTAAGAAGATTGTATTCATGAATATATCATAAGAACTGATACAAATTGCTTATCTACCAACTGTCATTTTGGTGCATTCTTTCTGAAGTGGCTTTTGGTAAACTGACCCCCTGTCACCATTTAGATCTCACTGCTCCATTTCTGACTGGTGACCTGTGACTTGCTTGTGAAAGGAAAGAGCTTTCTAGATCTGGCTCAGTGACATGCCTTTTGGCCAACAGAGAAGGGGGTGAGTGTGAGAGCTGGAGTCTGGAGCAGGAAAGATGTGTTCCTTTGAGAGGGCGCCCGCAGTCATGATGTGGCTCCTTGCTCATAGGATTGGAGGAATCTTGCCTAGTGTGCTCTCCTGTGCTACTTACCTTGGGTTTTTGTAACATGCCAGGAAAGATACGACTGCGCCACAAAGCATGATGACCGGTATGGAGATGGCCACTGTGAGAGAACAGAACTCAGCTGGTATCATGCTAAAAGTCCTCCCAGCAGATTCATTTCTAAGAATCTACAAATCTTTGCAGTTTACATTCCTGAAGATCCAAATGCCTTCCCAACCAATTTGCTGTTATTGACATTTCTTGAGGTCCGTGCCATTCAATCAATTCTATATCTGAACAAGAAGTACATTCCTTTCCTACTAACTCAGCCAGTTCACATGGTTCCTGTTTGTGTTCTCCTCCATTCTCTCCTCCTAGTCCTCATGCCTCTTGAGCAAAGGGACACAGGTGATATGGGTGATGGGCAAGGATGGGAGTAAGTCAGGAGGGGCCTCAGAGATCAGAAGCTGGAGTGAAGGGCTGAGGACTGAGGACAAGGGGGCCAGAAATACCAACTGTTAATCCAAAGTTAAGAAAATAAGACAGAGTCCCTCCTTAGCTGTCCCCTTTCAGCTCCTCAGAATCCTGACTTAGAAACCGCATCATCCAGTACTTTTTCCCCTTCCATTTTCGTCATTATTATTTGCACCTTTTTATGGCAGAGCAAGCATGGTAAGGAGAAAGAAGTAGTATTATGGATGAAAGGAGAGTAAGATAGCTTAGGAAAAGGAAGAAACTTGTTTTGACTGAGTTGAAAAGAACTTCAGGGTGGAAGGCCATTGGTCGTGACAGCCTTTGAAATTTGTGAGACAAGCCAGGAAGAGTGAGATGTTCAAGTAGAAGCAAGAGGACTTAACCCAGGGCAGGGTGAGTGAAACTGGTTTGTTTTTTTAAGAGGAAGTTTTATTTACTTTTAAGGTCACATGAATTGGGTTTACTTTTTATTTGTTTGTTTAATCCCTCCATAGAGCACCCATAAAACCAAATTCCTTTATTCCCCACCACCATCCCTGTAATCAGGAAAAAAAAAACACAGTAAAATTATAAAAGCAAATAACTAAGTAAATAAAAACAAGCATTGAAAAGTTGTTAGAAAACAAAAAAGCTGTTAGAAAACAAAAGTTGTTAGAAACAGAAAACATAGGAAATTAGTGAAAGATGTTTTGAGTCTCCAGATTTAAAATTAATCATTAGTATAACAACTAAGAAAAAGAAATAATTTTTTAGCAGAGATGCTGAATCCATTGTAAGCTATTTATACATATTGACTAATCAGCTTGGCATGCATTTACTGTTTGTGGAGCGATTTACTGTAAACGGCAAGTCAATAAAAACTATAGTTCCACTTTCACAATGCTCCTTCCTGTTTCTTATTCATGTGAATAAAAATTGCAGACTCAAATTCAATTGAGAAAACTACTTTTGATCCAATGATGAAACAAAGTAATTTGAGTTCAGTGACTTAGCCCTGATCCTTGGCTTCTTCACCATTTATATCCTGGGAACTTTAGTAAAGATGTTGAAATCTGTGTCACTAAGCTTTCAGGTTCTGCACCCATTTGTTTCCTGGGAAGGTGTATGGGTTGGAGAAAAAGGAAAAGAAAGAGATTTGGTGAGACAGAAGAGAGAGGAGCGGGAGGAGTAGAAATTGATGACTGCTTAGGAAGTACCCATAGCTCCCCTCCTGGACTTCAGCTTCAGTGTGTGAGGTCTAAGGCAGAGATGGTGAATCAGACAGCAGTGACGTCTGTGAGACGTGGGTGATGGAACTGTCCTCTGTGAACTTACAGGGAATGTCAGCAAACTAGACCAGTCGGGACTCAGTATTTCTGATATCGCTAGGACCAGAGTGCTTGCATCCCAGGGAGGAAATTTTGAAGTAAGATTGTCAATTCATTATTCCTTGTCAGGGGTTCCTATCTCTTACTGTACTGAGTTCAGAGTAGGTTCTCAAGAAATAATTTGAGGTTTTTATAATCTAACATAGATAATAATAACTTAACACTCCATAGATTAAAATGCCCCTGCTTTTTTAATGGGAATTTGCATTTCACTGTGGTGAATGAGAGTTCCCAGCACAGAGTAGGAACTTTATATTGAATGAACAGATGAAAGAGAGAATGCAGAGGTAGCTCTTATTAAAGCCTGAGCATACCGACTAGAGCATATCTACCTCATGTCTGAAAAACTATAGTATAATGCATTTTGAAAAACAAACTTGTCACTCCTAGTGCATTAAATGAATCTGACAGTGTAATAAACACTATCATTGGTGACATTCTAACCCTTTTATTTTATAATCGGGTCTGTCAAAATAGCTTAGGTAAGGATCAGAGATTAGATGTTGGAATAAAGTTATTGATAAAAAAGGCAGCTACATAAGGCTGTAGATATTAAAGACAATGAAGTGATCAATCATATATCCTAAACATCCTAAAGATGTTAGAATCTTCATATTCACTTATTTGTTTACTCATTCAGTATTTATTGAGCATCTATTGTTTACCATTTTCTGTTGAATTAAAAACTCAACTTTTAAGCATGTGATAATCATTTCTATAACTTATCTAAGAAAATAAAATTTGATATCAGTAGTATCAATGGGAAGATTAAAAGATTAGGTTAACAATCACTGAGCAGTCCCTGTGGCAGAGCATCGCTTACAGTTTCTTACAAAGCTGAGCTCAGTACTAAAATAATTGTTTGAAAATCTAGGTAGAAAAGATAGTTTCAAATTTTATCTGTAGGTCTTCATCCTGCAGATATACTTGCATTTGTGCAAAATGACACTTAATCCAATTAATCATTGTTCAATCCAATTAATCCAATTAATCATAGTCAAAGAATGTAAGCAATCATCTCACCCAAATAAGGGATTGGCTGACTAAATTGTGGCAAATCCATACAAAGGAAGATTTGTAACTGTTAAAAAGATGAGGTGTGTATACTGATATGAAGGCTGTCCAAGATACACTATTACGTGAAACATGGTGCAGAGTGGTGAAAGTGGAATACCTATCCATCCTGATTGAGGCATCCTTAGCGTGCTGTCTGCACACCCTCTCTCTCTAGAAGGTTGCACAGAAACCTGGTAGTAGCAGTCCTTCCTCCCTGCAAGGGGATTTTCAGTCAGAGATAGAACTTACTTTAACTCTTACCTCCTTTTGTGATTTTTAATTTTTAAGCCATGTGCAAATGTTCTCATTTCAAAAATGAATAAAAAATTTCAATGACTAATATTTCAATGATTAATATTAATAATGATTAATAAGGAGTAGAATTGGCTTGACTACTTTATATTTACTGGCCTATTAAATGTTAAATGTTTTTTTGTTTCAATTTCCTCCTCATGAAATGTTATAGTTTTTCCATGAAAACACTCTCCAAAGAGCCTTTCTAAAAAATGCCTTGCTTTTGCATGTGCGTTTTGATCATTTAAAAACCATTCTAATCAACTAACTGATGAAATGATCAAGGCCACTTGTTTTTTTTTTCCTGATGACATTGCATACTAATATAACGTAATCACAAAAATAGGAATCATCTTCTAGCAGGAAAATTTGTGAATGTAAACTAGGAATAATTTTGTCCATATCAAATTATAGTGGTGTTTTTGGTTGATTAAAAACTTGTCAAACAAATGTATGCCCGTTTCCATCTCCCTACCCCGTTTCCTTTCTTTCTCTTTTTCTCTTCCCTGAGCTCTCCTATCTACCCTCTATATTCTTCTTTCATTCTTACACTTTTCTACTTTCCTCCTTATTCTCACCTGGATTTTTTCCCCTTTCTTTACCAGTCTTAGTGTAGTGTGCATCCTTGTAAAAAGAAGCCTTTTACTCTGAGAAAGTTGAACATACCTTGCTATATAGAGGGTGGTGGTCATGTCAAATAAAGAGTTGTATAAATAGGGCAAGCATGTAATTTATTATCTAAACCAAGACTTCATGAGTGGATGTGACAATGCAGGGACAGCGTGCGCAAACCAGGACTGCTCAGCGCCGGGCTGAGGGCCCCTGAACATAGACACTGTGGCAACAGAGGAAAATACTTACCGGTGATGGTTGTGGCACTGTGTGTGTGTGCACCTGCAGAGAAGAGATTGCAGCTCAGTTATGGCTGTCATCCTAAAGGCACTCATTTCTTATTAAGCAGGACGAATTATGCACAATTTGACTCTCATCTTACACCCTGAGAGATACATGACTGGCAGAACCAAACTTGCTTTAGCAAAGAACAAGCAGAGTAATTCATTTAGATGCTGGGCCATGCATGAGGATCAGATATGCCCTCACAGAAGATTCCAGTTGGCAAGGGCTCCTTCATCTCCTAGATTGTGCCTCTACGCTGCAGAAAGCACCTCTGTCTCCCATATTGGGAAGATACAGATATTCAGACTCTTGGCAGAGGCAGTTTAATACCATTAGTCTTGTCATATCTGGGAGATGGACTTCTTTTACAGCAGGATAGAACGGGATGGACAGAGAGCAGAACAAGGTGGCTGCAGGAGAGGGCGGCAGCAGAGGGTTTCCTGACTTGGATGGCATGATGGGAGGCCTTGCTGTTGGCCCACTCCAGAACCCGCCCTCATCTCAGCGGCAGTACTCAGGGAGCTGGCCTCCTAAATTGTGCAAAGCCAGTGCTAACCTGGCATCTCTGGAGAGGTGGAGGTAGTGCGTTCCATAGCTTTTGTTGTTGTCTGAGATGAGGTTTGGGAGTGCTCGTTACTGACTACTTCTGTGGTTCCTGCAGAAGGAGGTTTGGATGGTGTCCGCTTGGAGCCAGGTGACGTAGCTGGCTTTGTGGCCACTGTGGTGTCTGACTTGGAAGTGAAAGCTGACTCTGTAGGAAAGTTCAAGACATGGAGAACATGCATATTTAGAACAGTTTCTTTCCTCAGTTCCAGAAGAAAGTGGACTTAATACTTAGGAGTGTCTTGTAATGTCTTATGAGCCTGCCCTGGACCAACCCTCCCCCTGAACGCTGCCCCAGGGATCTTTGGGAAAATCACTTAAATGGGTAGCATCTTAACCCATCTAGAATGACCACAGGATTTTGAGAATGCTAAAGGATTCACAGCTATTTACCATGGTACACATAAGTAAAAGACAACAAAGAATCGAGAAGATCCAGGCTTTTTAAAATTAATTAATTAATTAATTGTTTTTGCTAGAGGAGGCATGTAAGAGCCATCAGACTTGATTTGCTGATGTCTAGGGTTGATGGGAGGTGGATCTCATGACTTTCGCACATTTCTGTGCCTCTATCCTAGCCCTTCCTCCACTCTTCAAGGATGCTGAGACAGGCATGTCTTGTTTCACTGAGCTCCACAGATACTGTATTTCTTGTAAGACTCTCCACCAGCAAAAAGATTATTACTTGCTAAAGGCTCAGATGATGTTATACCTTTTCAAGCAATACAGTACTTTTTAATTAAGATATGTGTATTTTTTAAAAAGACATAATGCTGTTGTACACTGAATAGGCTATAGTATCATGTAAACATAACTTTCAAAGGCACTGGGGAACCAAAACATCAGTGGACTTGCTTTGTGTGATACTGGCTTTATTGTGGTGGTCTGCAACTGAACCCACAATGTCTCTGAGGTGTGTGCCTGTATGGTTTTTGAAAAGGGAGACAGCATCTGTCTCCGGACGTAGGGTGTACATGTTCACCCTCTATTAGAAAAGGCTCAGGTTCCTTGAACTCAGGTTTCCTCTCCAGGGAGGAAGCTTGCTGAATCTCCAGGCATCCGTTGAGGCCCATCTGCATTGCCCCCGAGAGGCTGGGATGAGGGACTGGTGCCTGTTCTAAGAACGTTCTTTGGCAGATCCAGGAGTGTTGTGTTTTTGGTGGCGCCCAAGAAACTGTGGCTAACCTGAGGTAGGCAGAACCTCTGACCCTCTCCAGTTCTCGATGAGAATGTGCATCCATAACTATGTTCAAACCAACATATAAAGAGTGAGTTTTAAACTGTTATTAATGATGCATATATGAAACTTGGATGTCAAGCAACTTTGTCTTAAGACAAATTCAAGTCAACATAAATTTTTCTCTTGATTTTAATAATAAGTACATTCTATTATATAGGTTTGCAGTAGAATCTCAGTAGTGGTCCATAAATCGGAGGGATTTGTGGGTCCTGGGTGGTAGCAGGGAATGGGAGTCCTTAGAAAGTTTCCCACATTCCTACCTGTTCCAGAAGGGGAAGGGCTTTCTGGCTCTGGGGTCACCCTTGTTGGTGCTACGGTGGAGGGTGACTTTTGATGACGCAAGGAGGGGTCTCCTAGAGAGAGGATAACCACATGGCATTTGTGATCCTGAGGTGGCTTCAAAACTGGGTATAGTTGAAAATAAATATACAAACTGAAAATGAAGTCACTTAAGTAGGTTAGAAGCACATGAAATAAACAACACTATCTCCCAACTTGCAGTTCCCATGCAAGTGCAAACACAGACTGCACACTTCTTTTCTCATCTTTCCAAAAGTTTGCACAAGATAAGTATCACATTTGTTTTTGATTGGAGGGATGGCAATATCAAATCAGTCTTATCATACTGGCTTTTGCATGAGAAAATACATTATTGCTCAATAAGTTCAATCTGTTTGGCAGAAGAAAGAGCATTCAAAGCACAAGAAGTTGGAAGACTAATGGAGGCAGCTGTTAGTGGTCAAAGATGGGGAGCCTCTGGGCTAGATGAAACCTAAAGATTCCTCTAATATTTAGGTTTTAAAATGTTATGATTCCAGGTCTCTCTTCTCTCCCTCTTCAGAGCCTACAACTCTTCTCCATCATGGATTCATTCATTCAAAGGAATTGGAGCTTATAAGAAACAGTAACTTTCCCTACAGTGAAAAGCCCTGATTTTTTGCCCCTGACTTAGAGGTTCTCATGTGTCCCTGGACTGGATACAGTAAGAATTCCAAGTTCTCACCACACCCAGCTCATCACTTCACTTGCACTTGATGCCATGTGGCATTATGTTCTCCAGCCCAGTAATTCCTCTGCAGCAAGGAGAAGATTTTGTCTTTGCTTCTGATGTCGTATCAGTCAGGCAGGGGAAGGGGATGAGGCACAGGGTGATCTAAACCCTAAAAACTCAGTAAGAAAGCCCTGCTCTCCAAGGAGCCCAACAGCCAAGTGAATTGGCTGTAGAATCACCCTGCTGTCCCCTGCCCCCCAGAGGGAGCTGAGAATTCCCACAAATGTTATATGAGCAGGTATCTTGCTTGCAGCTGAACGTGTGCTCAGTGCACAATAAATGTTTATTCCATCAAAATTCTCTTGTTAAATCACAATTAACCATGGATTAGTCTGTATCTTTCTAAAATAAAGGGCTTAGTATTTCTGGAAATGACACTAAGTAGCTTCTACCCCAAAGATTCTGGCATGGTTTTCCAGTTGTGGATAGTTAAACTTGAAAAAAAAAAAAAAAAGATTCTGGTGACCTTCCCTCTCACTTGCTACTGAGTGCTGGTGGATCCTGGACATGGTTGACAAACTAAGGGATTCTCTGCTCCGTTCCTCTCCCCTAGATTCCTGGGTGGGTAGCAATGGAGATGAATGACAAAAAATTTCCCTGTAGGCTATCTCCTAGAGAAAGATAAGGAAACTCTCTGGGAAGCAGGCATGCTGTGAAAACCCACCCTGTCTGTCACTAAGTCCTTGCTACTATAATCTTAAAGCATTGATGCAATAATAGTTAACACTTGCCAAGTTTCACTTCATCCTCCTGCAACCCACATATTGACATCAGGTCCGTTTTCTAAACGAGGAACCCAGCACTTCAAGATGTTAAGAACATTGTTCAAGGTCTCACAGATAGTAAATGGCAGAACCAGGATTTAACCCAGAATTCTCTGACCCCAAACCCATGAATTTCTGCCTTCTGGAGCTGTTGTTTAGAGGCCCACTGGGTTATTTAGCCTCAAACCACAATACAACTCTCTTGGCCCCTGAGATGGGCTTCCTGTACAGCCTTGTACCCCAAGAAGGATGGAGAGACAGTGAAGGGAAGCTACTTACTGATGCACTTGAGATTTGGAGTCGTCCAGTGGGCAGTGTTAATTGTCTCGTTCAACACACACTGAGTCAAGCTGGATGTTCCAGCTTTTCGCCTGAAGCCAGAGTTACAAATATATCTCTCCCTGGAGTTCAGGCTGTAACTCTTGACCCGGATGTCTGCATGCTCAATGGAAGTGGGAGTAGGACATATGAAGTCTGCAAAAGGAGATAAGGAGAGAAGTGAACAAATTTCAACTTGTTAAGAATCATTTGCCAGGGCTGTAGTCCATAACTTAATAGCCAGGGCCTGGCTTATTCTTGGAGCCTCTTAGAATAAACCCCAGATTCCAAAGCATGGGGAAGATGTCCCATAAGGGCGCAGCATCTAGAAGCTTTCCAGGAGCTTTGCCTTTAAGTTTGCCAAAATAACTAGAGACTGGGAGTCATCAGTGGAAACCCCCTGTACCACACCCGCCTTCCCATCCATCTCCAAACTCAACATCTCTCAAAGGCATTCATCTCTCTCATGTCCCACCCTGTCTCTGTGCTTTCTTGCCTCAACATAGCAATAGCCCAGATTGGTTTCCCTGCCTACTCTCCCTGCAGCCTTTCTTCCATTTCCATAAGGCAGCTAGTGTCTGTTTTAGAATTGCATCTTTGATGACTTCCCAAAATCCTTCAGAATTCTTGAAGGTGCTGCCAGACCTGGTCCTGCCTTCCTCTCTAGCTACTCTTCTCCCTGGTCACACCGGCCTTCAGTCCACCATGCCACTCACTACCTACCCTCTCTCCAGCCCACTCCTAGCTGGCCATCTGCCATCCTTCCTAGCAGAACCACTTTCTCAGGATAACTTCCCTCACCTCCAGTCAACTCCATAGATTTGGGTTCTTTCCCTGCACAGTTGTTTTCAGGCATCTATTTAAGACGTTGAAATAATGTAATGAAATTTTATGTCTTATCAGCTGCACTGTGGGCTTTGTGAGCAAAGGGCCACATCTATTTTGCCCAACACTATATCCCCTGAGCTCAGCAAAGTACCTGGAAATAGGGGTGCTCGAGTACTTATTCAAAGAATGACTGAACTCATCCTGTCTTCCTCAACAACAGGCTCAATTTATTTCATTTCTACACATGTAAGCAGCTTATCTATTTATTCTCACCTTGTAGGAATTTATCTTATAGATATATCTGCATATCTGAAATGTTGTTACAATGCTTAGGCACTACTTTTTAATAAAGCACTTCCAGTTATACTGGCATGTCTGTCAAGTGATTATATTCACAGATCTTGATTATAATAGCCAGCATCTGTAAGTTACCTTGCATGTTGTCAATAAGAGACTAATGAAGTGAATTATAGTATAGTTACACAATGAAGAATATATTACCCACATCTTTACAATAGACAAAGAAAGCTCTTTGTGCACCAAAGTGCCAAAGAGGAAAGATCTCCAAAGTACACTGTTAGGTTAAGAAGAAAAGGAACAGAACACTGTATTATTTTGTTTTTTTTTAATGTGACTTTTTTTTTTTTTTAGGATTTATTTATGCATTCAAGCTGGGGTACAGGCCAGAGGCGTGGGGTGGCGGGAGGGTTCATCAGAGACAGAACAGGCAGATAGCTGGAAATACACTGCTGAGGGGAGCAGCGGGCGAGGCAGGAGAGGTCTGCCGCGCCATGTGAGAATCTCCCTGGCTGGGCATCGAACTTGCATTGCCGCTGCCGACGGCTCCACAGCACAGCGCTTAACTGCTGCGCCACCAGGGAGGCCCGAGAACACTGTGCTGTATGCTAGCACCAGTGGAGGAAAAAAAAAGAAACTATCTTTTCTTATACACAGAATCTCTGAAAGGTTACACAGTAAACTATTAACACTAGGGATGAGGCAGCTAAGTTAAGAGATGACAGGAGAGGGCCTCCCAGGTGGCGCAGCGGTTAAGTGCTGTGCTGCGGAGCTGGAGCTGTCGGCAGCGGCGACGCAAGTTCGACGCCTGGCTGGGGAGAATCCCACATGGTGCAGCAGACCTCTCCTATCTCATCCGCTGCTCCCCTCAGTAGTGTATTTCTGATCTGCCTGTTCTGCTCCCCACTCTGTCTCTGGTGAGCCCTCTCGCTGCCCCACGCCTCTGGCCTGTACCCCAGCTTGTATGTATAAATAAAAATAAATCTTAAAAAAAAAAAAAGAGAGATGACAGGAGAGACTATCAGTGAATGCCTTTTTAAACTTTTTGAATTTTTAATGATGCAATATTCTACATGTTAAAAGCTTTTGAAAAATTTTAGAATGATGTTACTTAAACTGATATGTACATAGGTGTTTATTATTCTTCTTCATATGTAATGTATATGCTGGCATAAAAATTAAAATATATAACAACTAGTGACAGAAATCTGGAAGTTTCTGGAAGATTCCGGACAGCTGGACAATCTGGAAGATTGCCCTCCTTCCTCCTTGCGGGACAAGTTGCACTTAGCTGACTGAAAGAAAATATTTTTAACTAATTGCTGTGCCCAAAGTTAATAGAAAAGAGATGAAATCTGTTTGGTTTACCTCCTTTACTTCCCTTTCTCTCCTTTCTTGTCTTTGGATTGCACCCTGTTTGCCTGAATCCCTTCCAAAACACTTTTATTGTCCTCAAGTTCCATTTGACTAGCTGATTTTAATTTCAAATGATGCTCTAAATCTCTTGATCTTTCCTCAATTGCCTTTGTTCAGTCTGTACCACTTTTGGTGTTGTCTTCAGATTTGGGAATTTTTTTTTTTTAATTTATACATGCAAGCTGGGGCACGCCCCAGAGGCGTGGGGCGGCGAGAGGGCCCACCAGAGACGGAGCGGGTAGCAGAACAGGCAGATCAGAAATACACTGCTGAGGGGAGCAGCGGGCAAGGCAGGAGAGGTTTGCCGCGCCATGTGGGATTCTCCCCGGCTGGGCGTTGAACTCTCGTCGCTGCTGCCCACAGCTCCACAGCGCAGCGCTTAACCGCTGAGCCACCAGGGAGGCCCAGATTTAGGAATTTTGACAGGAAATTGTTCTACACGTTTTATGTCTTGAAATATCCTCCTCCAATTAAAATGGCGATTTTCAACTTTCAGTGTTTGTGGCACATTTTGAAATCAAACATTTGTGACCTCTCACTAGAAGGCATCTAAAGTCAAGGCAATAGTGACTGCCAGCAAGAGTGCTAAAGACTAGCAGCATGATGCTAACGTGGCCTCACTTGCTCACCCTTCAGTGCTGCTATGTGGGTGCAACCATTTATAGTGTACATAAATTCCTAAGTTTATCATGTATAGAAATACAGAAGTTTATTGCACATCAAAGTACACAAGTGTATCATTCATATAAGAACTCAAAGTTCTTACCCTGCATATTTGCCATCTTTGGTTCTGGCTTGACTTATTCCTCTGCCTTAGATTCATAGAGGTAGTGCCCTCCTTCAGCTTAGGGAACTTTTGTTATGCAGATATACTCAGCAACAACAAATTTTACACACTAGACAGGAAGGAGTTCACAGGAAATGTGATATACACATAGTTTTAAAAGAAAAAGCAAACTTGGCCAGATGTTGAATAAATACCAATTGCTTATAGTTTCTGCAGGTGTTACTCCCAGACCATCTCAGCCGTTAAATCTTAGGATAGAGTCCTAAACTTTTACAGTCATTGCTCCTTTTTCTTGATAATCTGCAGGAACCAGTCATATTCAATGAAAAAAACAAACTCAGTCCATGTTTCTCACTATTGGAGGGAGACGTTACAACTATGGGATGGAGGAGGGGATGGTTAGAATGTCCCCTATGGTGAATTGAATCTGGAGGTATTAGCCTGGGAACAATGACATCTTAGCAGTGAGAATGCTGGGTGCCCAGACCTTGGTCTTCATTAAAAGAAATCATGGTTCCTTGGAGGAAAGGCTGATTCCAAGACTAGGATCATAAAGTATAAGATGAGCCTAGGCTATCTTCTTGTGTCAGAAAGTAAGGAAATGCTCAAAGAATGATAGAGACATGTTAAGAGTAGCCAGTGAACCAGTTCTTGCTGGCCAAATCTGGGACAATTTGAGTATCAAAACAAAGATTGTTAACAGATTATGGAACAAAATAAAACAAACCCCCCTAAGTCTGGGCTATTACTAGTGAAATGAATGAAAGAATGAATAAACAGAGAAGAAAAGTCCTCACATTGTATGATAACTAATGAATATAGAAAGAAATACAAAGTACTGAGTGTTCAACAGGTGGGTTAAAGTTTGATGAGAACCAAAATATTTATATAGTGTGGAGAATTTGTCCTCCGTCATCTTAGCCACTGTGGACACATGCTCTCCAAATTCCCTTTCTGCATAATGGTCTGTTAGCCTGTGACACAAGGCTATAATCTGGAAGGCAGCGGAGAAATGGCCCTATTGTTACACTGGGAGACAGTGTCGTTGTAGCTCATGCACTGTCACTAACTGTTGGCTCACTTGGGTGCCATGTTCTAGGAGTCTTTGCTATAGCTTCTCACTTTTGGGCCAAGTGTGTAATCAGCTCAATAATGAGGAATGCCAGCTTCCTCCACAGGACCCACTAATTATGAAAATTGCAATCTTCACAGTGAAGATAAAGAACCAACATAAGTTCCAACTTAGCACCACAGGTTGTAGTAGATTTTTGCTTCACCCTCCCATGCACACCTTCCCATCCACACTGTCCACCCTCTGGACTTGAGGCTCTATCACACCACACAGAAAGAGCAACTCTTTAGGAAAGTGTAACCAGCTCCCACAGCTGCATATGGTGATTCTATTCCTCTTAGTTTCTTAGACCACAACCTGGATTGTTACATTCATCTAAAAATATTGTTCCACAATTTAGTTACTAGTTACAATAGGGAAGTGATAACTTTTTACTGGCAGAAACTGGCAAACACCTCCTTCACCAGGTGATCCAAGTTAACATCTCCAGTATAGGGACAATTCAGCATCATGTGCCTCCTGAGGTGACTCATTGAGGAGCAACAGCATCCCATATGTGGTATCCTACCTGCCCCCCAACCCACAAACTAAATCTAATCACGAGCAACACCAGATGAACCTAAATTGGGGAAGAGTGTAAAAATATTTGACCTATGTGTAAGATGAAGAAAGACAGAGGCAGAGGGAGTGTTCCAGACTGAAAGAGGCTAAAAAGATGACAGCTAAATGCAATTATGTGGTTCTGGTTTAGATACAGAATTCAGGAGGAAATAGCTAAAAAGGACATTATTGAAACAACTGACAAAATTTGAATCCGGATTGAGTATTAGGTAATAATTTTGTGTCAAGGTTAAATTTCCTATTTCTAATGATTGCACTGTGACTAGTGTTTTTTTTTTTTTTTTAGGAAGGCAGGTAAGAGAATGTTGTTCTTAGGAATATATATTGAAATATTTAGGCATAAAGGGAAATAATATCTCAAACTTTCTCTTAAATGCTTTAGCAGAAAATTCAGATGTCTAATAAATGTATATGGACAGGGAGGGAGGAGAATGATAAAGCAAATGGTGGAAAATATAGACAGTGGGAACCTTTGTACTATTCTTACAACTTCACTGTAGGTTTGAGATCACATATAAATATGGCAATCATATATAAGTAAAGTAAAAAAGTAAGCAAAGTAAGTAACCAAGTTAAAACCATTCAGTGAATGGTGTTTGGGGCCCTTTTTAAAGGATTACTCTGGAAGGAAACTCTTTTTTAAATTAAAAAAATTTTTTTTTCTTACATCATTGTAGTCTCCATAGTTCTCCCGCCACCTTATCACCTGCAAACCATCATCATACTCCTTTGTTTTGCCTCTCCTGTTTTGCCCCCCCCCCCATTTTTTGCTATGCTTCAGTTCTGTGGTCAGTTTGCTAATTTTGATTTTTTCTTGACCTTTTGTTTGGTTTCTCTATATTCTGAATAAGAGTGAGATCATCCAGTGTTTATCATTTTCCTTCTAATACTGGCTAACATAATCCTGGAAGGAAACTCTTAAGAGCCCTTGACAACTCAGGACGAGATTATCTTTTGGTGAGAAAATTTTTCTTTAAGTATTTCCTTAGTTGTACTTTTCATAGTACTAACTTTCCTTCTTTTCTATTTTTCCCTTCTTTCATTTCCAGGGTCCCATAGTAGGGTTTCCACTCTTTCTGCTTTTGGTATTTTGGTGGTAGCTTTGGTTTGCTGTGCCTGTTCACCACTGCTGGATTGGAATCTTTACTCTGCTCCTTACTGCTCCTGAGTCCCTTCATTTTCATCTTTTGTCCTCTGTGTCAGTGGTTCTCAAATGTGAGAATACATCAGAACCACTTGGAGGACTTGTTAAAACCCAGAGTGCTGGAGCTTTCTCAGAGCTCCTGTGTTAGGAGGTCTGAGGTAGGGGTTAAAATTTTCCAGTTTAACAAGTTCCAGGTCTTGGGGATGATCCTGGTCCTGGAACCATATCTATGGTATTTACAGGTGCAGAAGAGTCTCTTGGCATCACAACAAGTTATTTATTAGGATACACTAAAATTTTCTCTTGGGTTTGGCAAGATGACAGTAGCTTGAAGATACTGAGTTCGCCTTCCCATATATTCACAACTAAATTACAGCAGAACAAAGTCAATAACATCTGAAAGTTAAATGGATGACTGTAGTATATATGTATCAGGAGCAATGGCAGAAAGGGGTAGGAAAAACTTTAACTGAAGTTGTTTGTAGTAATATTGGGTCAGTACAACTCATGGTGGGGGGCAGCTGCTGTATGCAGCCCTCCTATAGTTGTTGACTCAGGGGTACATACCTACATCAGGGATTTTGGAGACCTAGCACTACACTGGATAAGGGGATGCACAGACTCGGCCTCCAGGACAGAGTGCACTACTGGACAACTACAGGAGCTGGGATAAGGAGTGATGATTACTGGCTTGAACCTGAGGCTCCCAGTATAGAAGAGTTGGAACCTCAACTGGTGAGGAGAACCAGGTGAAATCATCTCTCTCCCCATAGACAAGGTTATTGTTTGTAACTAAGGCTGTGACATTTGAAATAATTGCCACCCCCCAATCCAGGGCCAAAGCCAAGACCAAGACAACTGAATACTCTCACTAACCATAGTTTTAAACACCTGGAGCTGAACAACAGGAGCTAGTGCCCCAGGCAAAGCCTCTGTATTGGGAAAGCAAAGAGAACAACCCTGGCACGTAGCCCTGTCTCAACTAGAATATGTGCTTAGCTCTGAATCTAGTGCTCAAATGTAGCCTAGCAGAAGCCTGGCCCAAGACTCTATGGGGCACCTAGCCAAGGAGTTTTTGGGAGGAGGGGATTACTGTGGATCCCCACTCTGTAGTGTTGATGCCTACAGTACCATGGGAAGCTTGAATCCTTGATGCTCATTAGAAGTGATCCTTCCGTGCCCTACTGCTATGGGTACTTTCTGCCTAGTACCCTTTGCCACTAACAATTCTTCAGCCCTGAACAAATGCAAAGGCAGCAATCTGAAAGCTTATACCTATTACAACCTATAAAAATTAAAAATCAAGAGAAAGAAAAACATCACAAATGCTGGAGCAAAAATACCCTGAGAGATGTCTCAGTCCTGCAGAACTAAGTAACTTGCCTGAAGAAGAATTCAGAGAGTAACAGTTATAATAATGCTTGCTAAATTGAAAAATAAATAACAAACCACTGGATGAAATAAAATAGGAACAGAAAAAAAGATGGAGAAAATAAGAGAGTGTTATAATTAGAACTAATGGACCTAAAATTTACTGTGGAGGTGGAGGAGTGTAACAATGTGGTGCATCAGAACAAGTTTGAGACCAGATTTAACAATGGGGTCACACAAATATACTATCATATACTGGCCTCAGCAGAACCTTCAAAACCTTCAAAAATAAATAGCAATAATATAATGGAAATGGAACTCAAACTAAGAAAAAAAATAACAAATGGCAATGAGAACTTATGTTTCAGTGATCACCTTAACTATAAATGGACTGAATTTGCCAATCAAAAGGCATAGAGTGGGTGAATGTACTTCTGTCTACAGGAAACCTATCTAACCAAAAAAGACAAGCACGGACTTAAAGACTGAAAGACAATGCTACAAGCAAACGGTAATTTTTAAAAAAGGAAGAATTGATACTTTAAGGAGATACCAAAATGATAAACCTCTAGCTAAGCTAACAGAGAAAACATTAATAAACAGAACCTGAATGAGAGAGAAGAAATTACCACATATGACAAACATATACAAAGATTAATCAGAGATTTCTATGAACATCTACAGCAATGAATCAGATAACCTTGAAGAAATGGACAAATTTCTAGATGAATATAGTTTACCAAGACTAACCCAGGAAGAAATAGATGAGTTGATTAAACCAATCACAAGCATGAAAATTGAAAAAGCCAAAAAATCTTCCCCCAAAGAGTAGTCCAGGGTCAGATGGCTTTACAAGAAAATTCTATCAAACATACAAAGAAGGATTTATGCCAATTGTGTTTAAACTGTTTCAAAAATTCAAGAAGAGGAAACACTCCCTAATATATTTTAAAATGCAAAACATTCCCTTGATACCAAAATCAAACACAGCACAGGAAAAGAAAATTATAGAACAATTAATGAACACTGATACAAAAATCTTCAAAATACTAGCAAATTGAACTCAACAATATATCCCAAGGATTATACATCATAATCAAGTGGAATTTATCACAGGCATACAAGGATGTTTGAACACAAATTAACCAATGTAATACATATCAACAAAAGTACCGATTAAAAATCATGTGATAATGTCAATATATGGAGAGAAAGCATTTGCTAAGATTCACAATCTATGATTAAAAAAAAAACTCTAAATAAGGTGGAAATAGATTACAAATAATTTACAAATATACGGTCAATATATTACTTAATGGTGAAAAATTGAAAGCTTTCCCTTTATATAATGAACAAGACAAGATGCCCACTACCACCACTTCTGTTTAATTTATTGCTAGATATTCTGTGTAACGCAGAAGACAACAGGAAACAAAGGCAATCCAAGTCAGAAAAGAAGTGAAATGATCAATATTCACAGACAATATATTATATATAGAAATCCTAAAGACTTCATCAAAAAGCTATTAGAAATAATAAATTAATACAACGAATTGGCAGATTAAAAAAATCAACATGCAAAAATCTGTTGTACTTTTATATATAAAAAACAAATGAGATGAAAAAGAAATTAAGAAAAGAATTCCCTTCACAATCAATTCAAAAAGAATCAAACACATTAGAATTAGCCTAATCATGGAGGTGAATGACCTCTGCAACGAGAACTGTAAGATGTTATTGGACAACTTAGATAGTGAAATAAGGAGATGGAAAGACATCTCAGGCTCATGAATGGGGAGAATCAATAAAATCAAAATGAATATCCTACCGCAAGTGATAGAGAAATTTAATGCAATCCCCATCAAAACACCAAAAATATTCCTGAAGGAAACTGAACAAAAACATTGACAGTCATATGGAGCCATAAAGGAAGGGCCTCAGGTAGCAAAAGCAATCCTGAGAAAAAAGGGGAGAAATAGAGGCATCATATTATCTGACTTTATAGTAAAAGCAATAGTAATAAAACGTATGGCACTGGCACAAAAGTACATACATGGATCAATGGAACAAAATTGAAACCCAGAAATAAATCTATGTACTTATTTAAATGTATGATAAAGCTGCTATGAACATACACATATGTCCTGAGGCACTGAGCAGGAGAGGCTAAACCCACATGAGGAAATGAGTGTACATTGAGAAGCAAGAAGAGATGGAAGACCTAGGGATTAGTGACGAGAAAGCCCTTTCTGGGTCCTGGGGCCTGCTGACTTCATGCACACATCTCTCCAGTTGTGGAGAGGGCACAGAAGTGTGATCCAGAAAAGGAAGAGGAGTGCATAGCTCTCTTCTCTTTCCCTCCTCTCATAATAACAGGGCTGTGAGAAATTTATATTCCCAGTGTTGTCTGGTAACATTCGGAATTTGGAGCAGTTGAGTCTCGCCACCACCCATGCAGGAGCAGCCTGGGCAGTATTCAAGAACATGTGGCCAAGAGTGAGATGGCAAAACTCCTCTTTGCTTCTAGCTTGTTTATCAACGTCCTTTGCCCTCTTCCTGCAACCAGAATCTCTTCAAATAATTAACTTTAACAAATGAAGAGTCTCAGTGGTTCTCCACTTTGGCCACACATTATATCATTTGGGGGCAATTAAGAAAAATTCTGTTCATCTAGGTAGGGCCCAGAAATAGAGTGTTTTTATTTTTCAAAAGTATACCAGGTATAGTCAGATAAAAAGAAATAAATATTCTCTTGAAGTTATTACCATCCATTTATTTGTACCTTTCTCAAGTTGTGGTATTAATTCCTCAATGAGGATTTTTATCCAGGTTCTCATGATGTGCTCTTCTGAATTTCTATTCTAATGCTTTTTAATTGGATCTCATTCCTTAATCTTCCATTTCAGTCTCAAAGATCTGTGTGTGTGTGTGTGTGTGTGTGTGTGTGTGTGTGTGTGTGTGTGTGTGATTGATTGATTGATTGGGGGGCAGTACATGGGTTAGGCTTCTTGGTACCAAATTTTAAAATCTGCATCCATGGTTCTTTGAGTATGTTAACTGGGAAAATTGAGGCATAGAGGAGGGGTGGAGTGTGCAGGAATTATCATAAAAATCAACTCTGGAAACATTTTGGAACCCAGACTAAATGTTTAAATTGCTTTCAGACCATGACAGCACAAAAGGGGGAAAAAACACCTCATCTAACTTTCTCTTTGGGGTTTACTTTTCAGGTATGGCTGTGGCAGGAGGCTTATTAACAGTCTTTGAGCTGAGCAACAAGTTGGGCTAGGAACAGAGAGAAAGGGTGGAGGTGTCTTGCCTCTGAGTTGCTCCCACCCTTTCTCCAGAAATAGAGGTTCCAGATAGCAGTCACTCTGCTTGTTTTACCTGGCTCCTTCTCACAGCTAGGGAAGCTGAGAAATGATTAGCCGTATCAAATGCTGTTCTATTAGCTCCTTTTCAGCAGAACAAAAGCAACACAAATATTTTAGAGGTTTTTATTCATAGACCTCCACAGAGACCTTGATGGCCCAGAGAGCGAAAAGTTGCAAGGCTGCAATCCTGAGAACAGGAGCCTGAGTACCCAGAGATAACTCCCAGGAAAAGAAATACCTTGCAACTCTTTGTGTGTGTGTGTGTGTGTGTGTGTGTGTGTGTGTGTGTGTGTGTGTGTGTGTGTGAGAGAGAGAGAGAGAGAGAGAGAGAGAGAGAGAGAGAGAGAGAGAGAGAGAGAGAGAGAGAGAGAGAGAGAGAGAGAGAGAGAGAGAGCGAGAGCGAGATTGACTGACTGGCCGTACATGGGTTTGAGATATTTGCCTTTTTAAATATCCTTCTCCTTAACTCTAAGTGTGAGGTGGTTCGTTAGGACAGGAGTCAGGTCACCTCCCAGAATACCAGTATCTGAATAACGCTTTGCTTTCCTGACCCAGGCCTGTCTCTCATGTTTGGCTTGCAAGTGACAAGTAGCCAAACCTGGATCTGGCATCAACTTGATACTAGACCAGAATGGATAGTCCCATAAAAATACTAGACTCTGCTCTATGATAAAATGTTCCTTTCTTCTCAATCAACCTTAGACCTTTGGACTGCTCAGGTGATAATTATGTCATCAGGACAGTCTCTATCCAGCCAGGGATTAATGACTACAAATAGTATGAGAGACATGGGATCCCCAGGGGAAAAGGCTAGGCAAAGATGATTTAGTTGGCAGTAGAGTATCTGGAGTTTTGTTTGTTTCCACCTATCGATTCCTTCTTCACATCAAGTTCGCTCTTTGAAGTTGACAGCATTGTTTCTTGAGCATGAAGGAACTTGAGCTCTCAGAGTTAAGCTTTTGGCCTCTGAAAGACTGGTTGCCCCTACCTTGGGTTACTACGAAACCCCAGAGGGGAGAGAGTCCTAATTTACCCTAAACATCACACACAGTTACTCTAAGAGCAGTCTATCCATTTCTTTGAGATTACAAAGACACCTGTTCAAAACTGAATCTCTCATTTTGTGACTGGCTTATTTCACTTAGCATAATGTCCTTACTATATATCCATATTGGAGCATATGGAAAAATCTCCTTTTTAAAATATGAATAATATTCCATTATATGTATAGACCACATTTTAATTACTCATTCCACATTTGAATTGTTTCCAGATTTTAGCTATTGTAAATAATGCTGCTGTGAACATATGTGTACAGATATCTTTCTATTCTTTTTAATTTTTTGATAAACTTCCATACTGTATTCCACGAGGCTGTTCCATTTAATATCCCACTAACAGTGCACACAGTTTAATTTTCTACATCTTCAATAACGCTTTGTTTGATATTATCCTAAAGGATGTGTTATATCTGAATGAAGTTTTGTTTTGCATTTCCCTTTGCATTTTAGTGGTGTTGAGAATCTTTTCAAGTGTTTCTTAATTATTTTAAAATATCTTCTTTGGAAAAATATGTATTCAGGAAAACCTTTGAATAAGCTTGTCTTTTGTTGTTGAGTTTTAGGAGTTCTCTATATATTGTGGATACTAATAATTCCTTATCAGATATATTATTTTCAAATATTCTTTCACACTCTGTGGGTTGATTTTTATTCTATTGATAGGGCCTTTTGATGGACAAGCTTTTAAAATTTTCATGATGCCCAATTTGTGTATTTTTTTGTTACATATGATGCCTTTTGCATCATATGCAAGAAATCACTGCCAAATCCAATGTCATGAAACTTTTGTCCAATAGTTTCTTTTAAGAATTTTAGTGTTTTAGGTTTTACACTTAGGTCTTTGATTCATTTTTGAGTTAATTTATGTATATGGTGTTAGATAAGGTTCCACCTTCATTCTTTTGTGGTGACTGTTCAGTTTTACCAGCAATGTTTGTAGAAAAGACTATCCTTTCCCATTTGAATGGTCTTGGTACTCTTATCAGAAATCATTTGGTCATATATGTAACGGTTATTTCTGAATTCTCTATTTTAGTCCACTGGTGTTTTTTAAAAAAATCTTGTTTTTTTACAATATAGGATTTCTCCCCTCAGTTGTGGTCAACATATTTTTTCCACCACTGAAGTACCCATAATCCTCCACTATAGTCCACTATGCCCTCTTCCCCCTATATGTCTGTTTTTAAGTCATTATCTTACTGTTTTGAGTACTGCAATTTTTCAGTATGTTTTGAAATCAGGAAGAACAAGTTTGCTTTTTTTTTTTATTTTCAAGATTAGTTTAGCATTTGGGACCTCTTGAGAGTCTATATGAATTTTAGGATGGGTTTTTCTATTTCTGAAAAACACATCATTGGCATTTTGATAAAGATTGCATTAAGTCCGTGGTTCACATTGGTAGTATCGGGATCTTTAACAATATTAAGTTTTCCATGAACATGAGATGTATATTTATTTATGTCTTTAATATTTTCAGCAATATCTTTTAGTTTGCATTGTGTAAGACTTTATCCTCTTTGGTTAAGTTTATTATTAAGTGTTTAATTCTTTTCAATGCTATTGAAAATGAAATTGTTTTGGTATTTTTCTTGTCAGATTGTTCATTGTTAGTGTAAAGAAATGCAACTGACTTTTGTGTGTTGAGTTTGTATCCTGCTGCTTTGCTGAATTCATGTATTAGTTCTAATAAGTTTTTATGTTTTATCTTTTTTTAAATATGGAATCTTGAGTGTTTTCTATACATAAGAGTATACAGTCTGCAACCAGAGATAATTTTACTTCTTTCTCTCCAATATGGATGCTTTTTACTTACTTTCCTTGTTAGAACTTCCAGTAGTGTGTTGAATAGTGCTAAAACCAGGTATCTTTGCCTTCTTCCTGATTTTAGAGGAAAAGCTTTCAGCCTTTCACATATCATTTTAACTGTAAGTTTTCATATATGGCCATTTTGTTGAAGTAGTTCCTTCTATCCCCAGTATTTTATGTGTTTTTGTCATGTTTTTATGCTTTCATGAAAGGATGTTGGATTTTGTCAAATGCTTTTCTTGCACCAAATGAGATGATCATGTTTTCCCCCCTTCATTCTATTAATGTGGTATATAACATTGAGCACTTTGCATATATTGAGCCATCCTTATGCTCCAGGAATAAATCCTACTTGGTCATTGTGTATAATGCTTTTAAAATATTCCCAAATTCGGATTGCTAGTTTTTCTTAAGGATTTTTACATTATTGTTCATAAGGAAAATTGGACTGACTTTGATATCAGGGAAATGCTGGCCTCATAAAATGAACTAGAAAATATTTTTTCTCTCTAATCTTTTGGTACAACTTAAGAAGGATTTGTATTAGGTGTTCTTTAAATGTTTAGTAGAATTCATGAGCTAAACCATTGGGTCCAGTGCCATTCTTTGTGAAGATATTTTTATTACTGATTCAATCTCCCAGTTACTAGTTATAGGTCTATCAGATGTTCTGTTTCTTCATGATTTAGTCTTGGTGTTTCTATCAATTTGATAATTTTATCTAGGTTATCCAATTTGTTGTACAGCTGTTCACAGTACTCTCTTAAAATCCCTTTTATTTCTGTAGAATTGATAGCAATAGCCCCACTTCATTACTAATTTTAGTAATGAGACTTTTCTTTTTTTCTTAGTTCATATTGCTAAAGTTTGTCAATTTGTTGATATTTTCGAAGAACCAACTTTTGTTTTAGTTGATTTTTTCCTATTCTCTATTTTGTTTATGTCTGCTATTATTTCCTTTGTTTTGCTAGTTTTAGATTGCATTTGTTCTTTTTTCTATTTCCTTTAGGTATAAAGTTAGATTGTTGATTTGAGATGTTATTTTTTACTATAAGCATTTATAGATATAAATTTTCCTCTTGGCACCATTTTCACTGTGACCCATACATTTTGGTATTTTGTGTTTTGTTTTTGTTACCATTTTTTTTTTGTCTTGCCATATTTTGTAATTTCGCTTGTGGCTTCTCCTTTGATCCATTAGTAGTTTAGAAGTCTGTTACTACTTGTCACAGAGAACAAATGGCAGGGTGACCAGTGGTCCCCTTGTCTCTGCTCCCTGCCAGGCCAGCCCTACCACTGTCGCACTCAGATAAGGGCATATTATTTGGAGCAGGTGCAGGATACTGATGAGTTGTCAGACTAAAGGAGCTGGGCAGAGTCCCTGTCACTTGAAGGAGGTTTACTGGTACAATAGTGACACCTCAACTTTCACAAAACTTGGCTACCAGTGCATTATGAATGTTAATGACCTCAAATTCAGGTTATCCAAATATACCTGCCACAATTCTGGGATGAGCTAGAGGAAGAGGTAGAATTTTATTTAGCGCTCGAGGTCATGAACTTTTTGGAGCTGAACTTTTTTTTTTTTTAAAGGATTTAACCAATCCTCTCAGCAAAAAAGGTGGATTCATGAAAGGAACTTGTTCCTCAAAAAGTGTTGGGCAAAACTATCAGGCCTGGGAAAGTGAAGGCATTTTCTAAATTTCTCAGAGCAAAGTGGGCAGGTCTAGTTGGTGGGCAGTGGACAAGACTTGGTATTGCATATCCCAAGGGGATATCTGCCATTGGTTTTCCATCCCATAAGACACTTTTTCACACTCAGGCAGATTACAATAGTTAACTGAACAATATGACAATAAATGCATCATTCCTTGATATATAATGATCAGTAATAGAACAATGGAACCTATAAAGGAATTCTTCACAAAATACAAAAGGATAATGGAATTTTTTTTTTTAAATCAGGAATGCTGCCTGCATTAGCTTGATGGGAAAATTATTTTAGAAGAGAAGAACAAGGTTTCTATGGCTCCAAATGGGAACACTGACTTTATTGGGCTCTTACAGTCCACAATATTATGGAGGATATAGAGCAGAGAGGTGCTGGAGCATTCACCTCTAGACCCATGGTTCACTGGGTTTTGCAATCAGAAAGAACCCAAATGTGGAGAAAGGTAGTAGAGAAAACAAACCCTATAGAACAACTGGAGTGGTTTGTTGGGTGGACAGAGTATACTCTGTAATATTTTCCCATAAACTATGCAGAAATTAAGCTCAGATGAATGACTGCTGTTCAATGTCAGGAACATTGCCAACCACTTCTTTACTGTAACATTTTTGAGAGATCTTGTCCATGTTTATAAACCTCAGTTGTAGCACCATGTGGTTCAAAAGAAGATTCCATATGTGGATTCTAAGGACCATGGAATTAAGCGAGACAAAACAAATGGAGTAAATATGGAAAATCTATTAAAAAACCAATTGAAACTTAGTTTTGACCTCACATATGATCAATTCTGGAACACATTCCTTGTAAATTGAGGGAAAAATGTGTATGTTGTTATAGTTGGGTAGAATGTTCTGTATGTTTGCAAGATTTAGTTGGTCTGTTGTGTTGTTTTAGTCCTCTAATTTCTCGCTCATCCAATTAGTGATAAAGAATGGGCTTTTCTCTGTGATTTCTGACCAGGATTGTACTACAAAGTAATAAATTTAATAGCTTGGATCCCAACTCTTCCAAACTCACTCAAAAACATTGGGAATCCCCTATTTTATTGGCCTTTTTTCTATCTTTTTTACACCAATACCACATGGCCCTGATTACTATAACTTTTTAATATTTTCAAAATCAGAAATGTTGTTTCCTTGACTCAGTTCTTTTTCAAATTTGTTTTGGCGATACTAGGTCTTCTGCATTTCCATGTAAATTTTGGAATTAGTTTGTCAATTTCTGGGGACATGGACACCTCGATGAGATTGGTTGTCCAATCCAGGAACATGGCACATCGCTCCATTTGTTTAGATCTTTAATTTCTCACAGCAATGGTTTGTGGTTTTCAGTGTATAGGTATCTCTGGTCTTTTGTCAGATTTATCCCTAAATGTTTCATACTTTTTTATCTTATTGCAAATGATATTTATTTTAAAATTTCAGTTTCTTTTTTTTTTTGCGTAGAAGAACTGGGGTATAGGCCAGATTGAGAGGGTTCACAAGAGACAGAGTGGGGAGCAGAACAGGCAGATTTACTGAAATACACTGCTAAAGGGAGCAGCGGGGAAGAGAGGAGAGGTCTGCTGCTCTATATGTGGGTTAGCTCCCTGGCCAGGGATCAAACTCAGGCCACAGCTGTGATAGCTCTGATACTTAACCCCTAGGCCACCAGGGAAGCCCCAAAATTTCTATTTATAATTGCTAATTGTAGAAATAGAAGTGATTTCTGTATATTGATGTTTTGTTTACTGCAACAACTAAAACATATTCAGGCAACTAATGTTCATGAAAGATATGAGCAATTCAGCAGACATAACCTTTGCAACAAACAATGCTGGAACAACTGGATATCCATGTGCAAAAAAAGCCCTGTAACCAAACCAGTAAAAAAGCTTTAATCCATACTTCACCTTATGAAAAAAAACTAACTCCAAATGAATCACATACATAAATTTAAACCCTATACAAATTCTAGAAGAAAACACAGAAAGAAAATTTTTATGACCTTGGTTTAAGGCAAAGATTTCTTAGATATGACATTAAAATCATAATCATAGCAGGAAAAAATTAGTAAGTTGAACTTCACCAAAATTACACATTTCTACTCTTCACCAGATACTAGTAAGAGAATGAAAAGGCAAGCCACGGACTTAGAGAAAGTATTTGCAAATAATAGGTCTAATAAAGGATTTGTACATAGAATATATAGAGAACTCTCAAAACTCAATAATCTCACAACTCAGTTTTTAAAAGGGCAAATGATTTAACTAATTTACCAAAGAAGATGTATAGATTGCAAATAAGCCCATGAAAAAATGCTTAATACTTTAGTTATTGGGAAAATGCATATTAAAAATTAAACAAGAGGCCTCTACACACTTACTTGAATGGGTACAATTAGAAAGACCAAACACACACACACACACACACACACACACATACACACACACAAATAGGTCACTATGTGAGGTGATGGATATGTTAACTAACCTTAGAGTACTAATCATTTTACAATATATACATATTGTCAAATCATCACAATGTACACCTTAAACTTGCATAATATTATATATCAATTATATCGCAATTAAGCTGGAAAACATATCAATATAAGTATGTAGATTAAAAACTGACCCTACCAACTGCTGACAAGTATGTGGGGAAACTGGAATTCTCATTCACTGCTAATGGGGCTATAAAATAATATATTTACTTTGGAAAGTGATTTGGCATTGCTTAATCAATTTAATTACAATTAAACATTTACATTTCCTATGTTGCAGTCATTCCACCCCTAGTCATTTTCTCTATCCAAGAGAAATGAAAGCATATGTCCACACAAAAACGGTCATGTGAATGTTCACAGCAACCTTATATGTATCTGCAGTGGAATGCTACTCAGCAATAAAGAGAAAGAAATGTTGATTCAAGTTATAATGCAGATGGATAAAATTTTAGAAAATGCAGCAAATCAATAGGACAGAAAGCACACGTGGTTGCCAGGGCCGGGGTCAGAGCCAGCTGGATCATAAGGAGCATGCAGGGCATGAGGAAACTTTCTAAGTGATTATTACTTTCTTCATTGTGGTGGGGTTCTGCGTGTGAGTACCTTTACCTCTAAACTTACCAAATTGTGTCATTTAAATATATACTGCTAATTATTTGCCAGTGACACCTCAATAAAGCTGTCTTTAAAAAACTAAGAAACATCAGGAGCTACAGGATGCAGGAATATCTTTGTAAGGTCAAGGAACAAGTGTGGTTGATGAGCTTCAGATCTTGCCTGCAGTGCTCCCTGTCTGCACTTTGAAGGAGACAGCTCCTTGCTGGGTTCTCACTAAAGCTAGGCTTCACTTTCACATTCTAAGACAGAGTTGCCCTAGCACACAGGCTTTCTCTGGAATAGGCTCTGGGTCAGGCCTGAGGCTGGCTGGCCAGGTGGGAGGAATTGACCGAGTCACCAACATAACTCAGCTTTTCAGCTGTAGTGAAAAAATCCAAATCTCTTGAAAATAAAACTTCATTAGAGCCCACAGAACTATGAGGTTCAGCAGCAGCTGTACCTGGGATGGCTGTCATCAAGTACTGGGTAGACTGGCCTAACTGGATGTAAGTTACTGGGTGACTTGCCTTACACACACACACACACACACACACACACACACACACACACACACACACACACATATCATGGGGTTACTGATTCTTCTGAAGAATCCATGGGTGACCCTCAGTGTGCCTTGATTCCAAAATTATATGCGAGTTATGTGCATTTATGCATTTTTATGGAGAGAGGCTTTGGAACTTTCATCAGGGAGCTCCAAGATCAACCCGACTACATATAAAAAAAATTATCAAGTGTCAACAGGGATAAAATTAAACCCACCTGTCTTTCTCCCTCCTCTATCACTCCAGGGCCAAAACTCATTCAGTCACCTCTCCCTGCTGAGATAACATCTTTAAGACCTCCTTTCTTCAGTTTCATTTCTAGTCCTTTGCCCAAAAGCGTGCACCACACCCACGCCCTCTCGAGGCTTTCAAAAGCTTAAGAATTTGGAGTTGTTTCCAGGTTCCCCTGGTGTGCAACCTGTCCCCACATTTTTCTCTCTCAAGGGACGCAATCCCTACCGGTCCTACCACTTACCTATCCCAGACCCAAGCCAAACCACTCGCACGGCTTTCCTGGTGGGGTGGAGACTGCACTCACGAATTTCTCAAAACTGTTGTAACACTCCAGTGATTTACAAGCTGACTACGCGGCTCCCTCCTTTGGGTGGCCAGACATGCCCGGGTGGGTTGGAGCGCAGGGACCAGCGCAGCCTCTCCCCACAGCTCCCTCCACGTGTCCCTGGGCGCGGGCGGGACGCCCCCTCCCTTCTTCCAGCCTACTCACACCCCTTCTTCCTCGGCCGGCTGGCGGCGACCGTAGGTGGGGCGCTCGGTGCAGTCTCCCCGCCCGATACACTCGCCTCTCCTTACCCGGCGTCGCCGGCGGTGCGAGCAGCAACAGCATCAGCGCAGGGAGGGCGCTGACCCCACAGCCTTGGAGCCGCCGCCGGGCCATGGCTGAACGTTCCGCCGCGTCCCAGCGGGCCACCTCCGGTGTTCGCACAGGTCGGGATGCCCAGCCAGCGGCGCGTGCAGATGCCCGACGGTCCGGGAGGAGGTGGCGGGTGCAGCTCCCGGTACTGGCCGCCCGGCGAGTCGCATTTGCTTTCGCTTTTGCTTTAGCCCCCGGAGGGCTAGGGATAGGTGAGAAGCAGTGACATATCCATGACTCAGCACCCCCAACCCCTCCTCTAGAAAAAGCCTCGGCGGCCTCCTGGACCCCCGGCACCCCGCCCAGCTCCCTCCCTCCCCCACAGCATCGCTGGCCCCGCAGAGCCTGGATCCGACTTTCGACTGCGGAGGCCCACGGTCCTCCTTCTTTTCTCCTCTACTCACCCCTGGTGACCCCAGAAATTCTTTCGATCTAATGTCCCCAAGCAGAGTCATAGGAAACAAACTTTCCAGCAAACACTGGTAGGTAGTCAACCTTCATACCTGACTTCTGCTGCACGTGGTCATCTCCCCTCGTCTCATTCAGTCGCTCTGACTTCAACTTTTCAAGTTTCCCTGCACTCCTGGGCCGTGAGCTGGCGGCCGAGCGACCCTGCTTTCGCTCTGCCTTTTGGAGCTGGTGGCCGAGGGTGATCGTGGAGGTGTCGCGGTGCGGCTGGCCGGGGCATTTGCCGGTGCGCCCCGGCCTAGCGGCAGGAGCGTGGCCCAGGCCGTCTGCTCACTCTACTCCCGGGATCCCGCACCGCCACTTTATCTTATCCCTGCTGCATCTACTTCCCCAAAAACATTTCAAATAATTGAGAAGCCAAGAGAGGGAGAAGAAATGGGGAGGGGATCTGACAGTTCTCCTCTCTGTGCCTTATTTCTTCTAATCTGCCATCCTTCCTTTTTGTGGTGTTCTTTTGTTTGCTTTTATTTTTGCTTCTCTCTTGGGAACTCAAGTCAAGCCTGACCTCAGTGAAAACCCAGGTCTGTAATGAAAAAGCACTTGATAGACACTCAGAAAATCCCAGCTCTAGGAGTGGAATTAGGAAAGATGAGACGTCTCTGGGCTTCCATCTGCACCCCCTAGCGGTAACGTCGTGAATAACTGTAGTGTAATGTAATCTTGATACAGCCATAGAGCCTATTCAAATTTTGCCAGTTTCCCATGCGTTCATATTGCATGTGTGTGCATTTAGCTCTGTGCAATCTTGTCACATATGTAGACATCTTGACCACCACCACTGGCGAGACAAGGATCCCTCCTGCTTCTCTTTTATAGCCATATTCACCTTTCCTCCTACCCCTGTACCTTGTTCCCCATCTCTGAAAGCACCCAAAACCACCGACCTTTTCTCCATCTTTAAACGTTTGTCTTTGAAAAATATTATATAAATGGAATCATGCACTATGCAAACTTTAGAGGTTGACTTTTTTTCACCTAGTTGTATTTCCTTTGAGATACTCTCAAGTTGTTTTTCCTTGTTATGAGTATTGATTTTTTAAAAAATGTATGAATCTCTCCCATCCACATAATAGTACCCTATGCATTTACACATAAATTATTTTGCTGGAGTCATCTTAACAAAGTATCAAAAACAAAGTGGCTTAAACCAATAGGTGTTGATCCTAGTACAATTCTGGAGGTCAGGAGTCTTTGATCAATGTAAAGACAGGCCTTGTTCTCAGGAAAGACTTCAAGGGAGGATCTTTCCTTATCTCTTTTAGCTTCTGGTGTTGCCAAGAATGCTATATATTCTTGGGCTGTGGATGCATTACTCTAGCTACGTAGCAATCTCTTTGTGTGTTTTCATGTTACCTTCCTTCTATATGTGCTGCTGTGTCCACATTTTCCTTTTTTTATAAGGACACAATTCATGTTGGATTAGGGCCCACCCTAATGACCTCATTTCTTGGTGTCCTCTGTAAAGAACTTATTGCCAAATAAGATCACATTTTGAGGTACTGAGGAGTTAGGATTTCAACATATGATTTTGGGGGTGGACTTTTTCCCATATCACTATATCTTTATTTCTGGGAACGAAGTCCAAGATCCATTTTCTCAAGTCAAAGGAAATGATTTGGCTTTAGGAAGACTGGATTCCTGAAATATGGTGTCTACATGTCAGGGGTGGTTAAGGTGGGAGTTCACTGGGGGACTCCAAGTCAGAGGGCCTATAATAGGGTGGGGAACTTGGTCAGCAGCATCCCCCAAAGCAAGCTGGAGTTAAGAACAAGGCTGTGGGGTCAGGAAAGACAACATGTAGTAGCAGAGTCTTCAGCCATTGGCCATCCTTTGGAGGGGGTAGACAATGAATCCTTGACCTGGGGACAGTAGGAAGTCACACTTGGCCTCCAAGGAGAGAGCTGCGTCACAAGGCTAATGAGTTTTCTTTCTTGCTTTAGAATCTTAACTTAAAAAAAATAGAGAACTAAGTCATACAACATGAATTTTGCCATGAAAAATATGTAATTCAGTGTTTTTAAAAATATCTTCACAATATTGTACAACTATCACCTGTATCGAATCCAGAACATTTTCGTCACCCCCAAAAGAAACCCAGTACCTGTTAAGAGTGACTCCTAATTTTCCTTCTCCTACCCTTGTTGCCTCTAATTTATTTTGTGTTTCACGGATTTGGCTGTTCTGAATATTTCACGCAAAGTGAATCTTACAATATGTATATGGTTTCTTTCTCTCAGTGTAATTACCCAAGGTTGATCCACATCGCAGCATATATCCACACTGTGATCCTTTTTATGACCAAATAGATATTCTACCTTTTGTTTCACTCAGGAGTTCATGGATGTTTGAGTTGCTGTTACTTTTTGGTTATTATGAATAATACTCTGTGAACATTCATGTACAAGCTTTTGTGTGAACATATGTCTTTAAATTCTTGAAGGACAAGAAGACGACTCAGGATGCCATTTAGGTCCAGACACAACTGGTTCTCAGGTTGGGGACTGACTCATATCTAATGTTCACCAATGGTGTGAACTTGGCTTTGAGAGAAAGTGACTTAGGAACTAAGGCAAGGTAAGTCTGTAGATACATTATCGATCGGTATAAGGGCATTTAGTTGATGCAGCTAATTTGAAGAAGTCAAGGCAGTGAAAATGAGGTGGAGGGAATGAAAGAAAACTATTTCACTCATAAAAGGAGTTTTACTTAAGAGCAGGAGGAAAAAACTGATGGAATTGCTTCTCAATACTCACAGAATTAGACAAACATGTTTTTTCATTTTTGTAAATTCTGTCATATCCGGCTCCAAGCTTCCACTTGCCAAGATCAACAAAAATCTGATATTATCCCTCTCTGAATGGCAAATAACCTCTTTTCCCTTCCTTTGGGTTTTACCAGGCCCTTGAAAATAGTGTGAAGCCTGTGACCTATATCTTCTTGGTTATTCCTGATGGTTAATATCCTCTGGTCTCAGCAAACCCAACTGATTTCCTTCTATGTAGTCCGCTGCTTTTCTCTTCAAAACACTCTGGCATATTCAGTTATCCTCACAGGTAACCTAGGTAGATTATCTCAATTAGCATATTGAGTGTCTATTTCTCTGCCTAGCTAGGTCAGCCTTCTTGCAATCAAACAAGCACCAAACAAATAAACAGTCTGTAAATTATATCCCTGGAGCAAATTCTAGGACACAAAAGCTTACCTGCTGTTGGGGAAAATCACCCTTTACTTTCTTCCCTATGATGAGTCGTTGGTAGCAAAAATCTCTAAGACAACAATTCATATCTTGATAACTTGCTCAGTTATATTAATTGGGAACTTCACAACAATAACTCACCACATCTGTAGTTGAAAATTTAAGCTCTAAATGGATTTTGAATTTTAATAGTTAAACATGTCCGAGTAGATTAAGTTTAACAACGATTTAAAGTTTCATTGTTTTCCAACTCAGAGTTATTTTGAAATGTTCTTTTGAATTAACTTTGAAACCATACATCCCCTTTCGGTTCCGCATTATGGATGGGATAATAGGACTTACACCACAGGATAGCTCTGAAGTTAAGTAAATTTATAAAAGCATTTTGAACAGTGCCTGCCATACATTAAATGCTCAGTAAATATTAGAAATACAATACCCAATATGTAATATGTTTTGCTTTGTAACCTACCTACCATGATGATAGAGGAAGTTGCCAGTGAATAATGCTAAGTATAACTGAGAGACTCTTGAGAGAAATATTGTCTGTGCTACAAGAGCAGAGTTGTGTCAAGGCAGGATGCCAGAGTACCAAGAAGATGGATGGGTGAGCAGATGGTGAAGATAGAAACTCCCCTCTGAGAGGAAGTCCCCACAGCTAGAACCAATATTCCCACTTTTTCTGTCACTTCCCACAGCAAGACTACACTAAACTAAGATGATAAACATGGTAAAGCAAACTGCCCCAAAGAAGAAATGTCTTCAAGTATGGCTCCCAGGTACACCATGAGCACCCCTACTGATCCACATCTCCCCAGGAGCCCAGTTTGGCCTGTCACCTTTGGGACTCTTCCTTCATTTTCACAAAATATGTCTGCCCTTTCTCTTCCATCACCAACCATCTCCACCTTCCTTCTCTTACCTCTTAGTAAGGAGAAGAAAGAAAACTTCTAAAAACCTCCTGCTTTCACCATTGTTTTGTTGTTGTTGTTGTTGCTTGTTTGTTGTTGTTGGTTTTTGTTCAGCCTTAAATAACTCAGGATAAAACTGAGGAAGAAAGTGACAAAAACTTAGGGTTTTAAAAATACAAATCCAAGATTTGTACAGATATCACAAACCCAATGCCTGGGCCAGAGGAAAGAGGCAATGGGCATGAGGCCCAAGGAGGTGTACTGAAAGCATATGGGACTCATGTAAAGCAAAGTGTGCCCAGTGCCACTAGATTTTTAAGTTTTGAAGAAACTTTGAAAATATAGATCCTTATGTAAGAGGGTGGTCCTCAGGAAAGGGGAGTGTCCCAGGACCCCACCCCTACCTCAAGCCAGAGAGTTCCAAGACACCTAGGACTTCGAATCCCAGAATGCCATCATCACTGAAGGAAGGATGCTGAGGACTGAGGGTGAAGTTAAGAAATGATCTTTTGGTATTGAAAAACCAGACCTGTGAGTTTGGAGGAGGGCTATTGCTCGTGGCTGTAGTTTGCCAGGTTTTTGAGTGTGCCTTTAAGATTCCAGCTCAGCAGAACTGGTAGGATGCATTCACCAATTTATTCTTTATCTTTTTCCTTTCCCTTTTTGTAAATAAACCCTTTTATTAATTTTATTGTGTATGTCTATAGTTGAGTCCTGTAAGTCCCTTTTAAGCACACGGTGAGAACCCACAGACAGGCACCCCATTTATATCGGGGCTGCCCTGTAACACTTACACGAAAACTCCCAGTTTATAAATAACAATTATTTTATGAAAAAAATCAAAACCCCACGCAAACCAAATAAAACCAATCTGTAGGCTTTGCAACATCTAATATATAGTATTAAAGTATTTTTCCCCATCATGTTAGAAATCAGAAATACTAATGTAATGGAATAAGTTTGTAACCAAGTTAAATGGTTAAATTGGTCTCAAACCCAAAGAGCACAGAAGAGAAAGAACATTCTAAACTTTTTTCCAAGACTTGCCTCTCGGCTTGGGGCTGTAGGCTCCAATTGGAACCTTTGTTCCTGGTTCCTAGGGTTGGAGTTGCAAAAGGTATTACCAAAAGATATACACACTTGCTGCTACTGTGGTGTTCTATTAATATCACAACTGCTGCTCAGATGTGGGCAGCTACTGATGCTGGAGGAGCCAGGAATTCTACCCTCTTGAATCTATTGCCAGGAGCAAGCTGACTTGTGCATTCTTCCTACTTATACTTTCAGGCAAGTGCCTCCCATTGGGCAAAACCTAACTAGACTTAGCTGCCATGGGAGATTAAGAAATGTAGCTTTTGGGGCCTCCCCGGTGGCGCAGAGGTTGAGCACTGCGCTGTGGAGCTGTGGGCAGCGGCGATTCAAGTTCGACGCCCATCCGGGGAGAATCCCACGTGGTGGGGCAGACCTCTCCTGCCTCGCCCGCTGCTCCCCTCAGCAATGTACTTCTGTTCTGCTCCCCACTCTGTCTCTGGTGAACCCTCTCGCCGCCCCACGCCTCTGGCCTGTACCCCAGCTTGTATGTAAAAAAAAAAAAAAAAAGAAATGTAGCTTTTGGGCTCTAACCTGAGTAGTTCAGGAGGATGCATGGAAGGAACACTATGTTGTTTAGTTCCAGGTGTCAACACCCTGCACCTAATGTTACCCTCATTGTTTTGTAACCGTCTACCAGTAGTCCTGCTAATCATTCCATAACTTTGCAACCAACTCACTGTCTTAAATCCCCTCTCTTTGACATACATAGGAAGCTTTCTATTCTCCTGGCTGGGTGCTGGCTGACACAATGAACAGTGCGTTTTTACCAAACATGGCTTGATCATGTGGTAGGTCTAGCCCCATAAATATTTAATGCCGGGTTTGGGGCATAGATGCCTTGTACAAATCATTTGTTCCCTCATTTAGTGTTGGAGTTTGTGATGTCTTTTTTCATCTGTATATCTCTTTGGGGTCATCAAAATATATTAGAGAAGCTTTACACACACATTGATCCTCAAAAAGGTAGGAGTCTGGAGAGCTCCTTTGGAAATTACTTCTTGCATATCAGATGTTCTTCAGTCTCAAAGGTACTGCAAGGACTGGAAGGATAGCATTTCCCTGTTAATTGAAGATCTGTTTATATACTTTCCTAGGGCTGGAGTTGCTTCTTACCTTCGCACTTGCTTAACAAAAGAGCAGATATTCAAACCAGAGAAAAGAAACTGTTGTAAAGCAACCAGCAAGATCCATCTAGACAGAGAAGAGATTGGGACTTGTGCTTAAATGAATTTAAATTCCACCTTCCCAGGTACACTGCTAAATGTGGGGGAACTGATGTTAGTCTCAAACACTTGTTTCCTTCCAGATAAACTTTTGATTCATAAACCACACACTTCTGTGCTGGAAAGATTTCCACAAACTGAGTCAGAATGTTATAAGCGTGGAGTTTAGTTTGCTGTGTGACAAACTAATATTAAGACTGAAAAATGTCCTTGCTTCTTCAGTAACTAAATAAAGCTTTCATTCAATCATTAAAGACTTTGAACTTAGACAAGTTAATTAAGAATGGTGGGTAAAAAGGCCTGTTGATAAGAATTATATTTAAAAAATAATTAATATGCTTTTCTTTATTGTCTCTGAGGTAACAACCTTTGTGGGGTTTTTTTGTTTTTTTTTTTTGAACTGGGTTATCTACCTTTCTAGTGGGGACTAAGGAAATGGGAGTTTAGGATTGCTATAGAAGATATGCAAGGTAGCACTAAGTTAACAAAATTCATTGACTTGTTTTTCCCCAAAATTATGTTTATTAAGGTAAAATAGATTTCTATCTTTGAATCTGTTCTGGGGATTATAGGTTCAAATGTCTACAAATGTACACTTTCACACCCTGTTCACCACCAGTACCCCAACAATCCTCCAGTATATTCCACTGGGTCCCCCCTTCCCTCCTTTACTCTCAATCCACCACCCTCCCTCTCTGGTTGCTTCAGTTTTGCAATCAAATATTATTGGTTTGATTTTGACTGACACTTTGTTATGTTTCTCTATATTCCACATATAAATGAAACCATCTGGTATTTGTTTTTCTCCTCCTGAATTATTTCACTTAGCATTATTCTCTCTAATTTCATCCAGGTTGCAAATGGCTGGAGTTCATCCTTTTTTAGAGCTGAGTAGTATTCCACATTATAGACAGATAAATAGAGCTGTACATCACATTTTTCTGATCCATTCCTCTCTCCTTCGGCACTTAGTCTTTTTCCATAACTTACTTATTATAAACAGGGCTGAAGTGACTGTAGGAGTACATATGTCCTTTGAAGTAGTGTTTTTGTATTCTTCAGGTAGATAACTCAGAATGGAATTGTTGGTCATATGGTAGCTCCATTTTTATTTTATTTTTTAACAACTTTTTTTCCCAAAGATTTATTTATTTATGCATACAAGCTGGGGTACAAGCCAGAGGTGTGGGGCAGCGAGAGGGCTCACCAGAGACAGAGTGGGGAGCAGCACAGGCAGATCGACGGAAATATACTGCTTAGGGGAGCAGCGGGCGCGCCACGTGGGAATCTTCCTGGCCAGGCGTTGAACTCTTGTTGCCCCTGCGGACAGCTCCACAGCACAGCGCTTAACTGCTGCACCACCAGGGAGGCCCTGGTAGCTCCATTTTTAATATTTTGAGAAATTTTCATACTGCTTTCCATATGAGCTAAACCAGTTTACATTCTCATCAACAGTGTATGAGGGTTCCTTTTTTCCACATCCTTGCCAACACTTGTTGTTTCTGGTCTTTTTGATGTGGGCCATTCTCACAGGTGTGAGATTGTATCTCATTGTGGTTTTGATTTTCATTTCCCTGCTGATAAATGATGATGAGGATGATGAGCATTTTTTCATGTGCCTATTGGCCATCTATATGTCTACTTTGGAGTAGTGTCTATTTAGTGCTTCCACTTTTTGATTAGGTTGTTTTCCTTTTGTTGAGTTGCATAAGCTCTTTATATATTTTTAATATAAGCCCTTTGTCAAATGTATTATGGGCAAATATTTTCTCCCATTCAGTAGGCTATCTTTTTGTTTTACTGATAGTGTCTTTTGCTGTGCAGAAACTTTTTAGTTTTATATAATCTCATTTGTTTATATTTGCTTTTTCTTCTCTTGCCATTGGATGTGAGTCCACAAATATGTTTCTGAAGCCAATGTCATAGAGTGTTTTACCTATTTTATAGTTTGGGGTCTTATATCTACATCTCTAATATACTTTGGGTTAATTTTTGTGTAAGGTGTGAGATGGTGATCTAGTTTCATTCTTTTGTGTGTGGCTATCCAGTTTTCCCAACACCATTTGTTGAAGAGACTCTCCTTTCTCAGGTGTATACTCCTTATTCATTTATCATAGATTAACTCATAGATGTGTGGGTTTATTTCTGGGCTTTCAATTCTGTTCCATCTGTCTGTGTGAATGTTTTTGTTCTAGTACCATACTATTTTAATCACTGTAGCTTCATAGTATAGTTTGAAGTCTGAAAGTGTGATACAAAGGTCTTTGAGTCTAAAATAAATTCTAAAATATATATTTTACCCCATATTTTTAGCTTTTTAAAATCAAATACATTTATAGTCTATAGTATATCATAGTGTTAGTGGTACTGCTTTTTTCTTTCTCAATCTCTGCCTTACTCCTTCCCTCCTCCCTCCCTTCTTTCCTTCCTTTCTTAGGGGTACATAAAATAATGGTGACTCTTATGATTGATAGGGTCTTAGATACAATGAAATACAGTGATAGTGGAAATAGGATTAACATTTGTAATTGAGATATACCTTACATAACGAATTTTGACATATGCAGATACCCATACCTCTATCAAGTCCTAGGATAGTACCATCTCCTCAGAAAGGTTCCTAGTACCCCTTCCCAGTTAGCCCCCACACTATCCCCTGTCTCTGGCAACCATTGCTTTGATTTCCTTTATCATAGGTTAGTTTTCCTGTTCTAAAATCATATCTATATAAAATCATACCATACGTGGTCTTTTGTGCCCGGCTTCTTTGGCTCAGCATAATGTTTTTTGAGATTTATCTTGTTTTGTACATAGTAGTTTTTTCCTTTTATTGTTCAGTAGTATTCCATTATTGGAACATACAATTTGTTCATCTTCTCTTGCTGAACATTTGAGTTGTTTCCAGTTTTAATTTTTTCTGTTGACTTGTGGGTGGAGCCTGATTGTTACAGATCAAATACAGAGGCTATGATTTCTGTGTACCTCCCAGTAGCAGTGTATCAGTCAGAATCAGCGAAGTGGGGCTGTAGGGACAAACAACTGCCAAATATTAATGACATATAACATCACAAATTTGTTTCTTATTCAAACTACTGTTTATTGCATTGGGAGCAACACCACACAGATACACGGGAGTCGTGGAGCGAACTATTATGGCAGGATGCCGCCGAGCAGGCAGAACCTGCCCTTTTTATTTAGTGAGAGTTTTTGTACAGAATCAGTTTCTCAGGGTCAGAGGATAAGGAGAAAACAATTAGGAGGGAGCACGTATGTTTATCTAACCTTTTGGGGAGAGGAGTTTGCGAATCTGAGTTAAATTTATAGCCCAGTTTCAAGGCCCACTGTTTGAGGTTTGATAACCTGGCCTTCACTCTAGACACTTGTTTCATTTAACAAGGCATTTTGCTGAAACTCTCTGGGATGTAGAGATATACATCAGTCAATAGCTCCCCAGGCTTTCTGGTCATGCCTCGTAATGCATACTCATGTCCTAGGAGATTTAAGCATCCTGCTCTTGTTTTACTTAAGAGGCGCCTTTGTGGTGTCAATGGTTGATTGATTGACTTGGCCTAATGAGCTCTGTACTGAGAAGGCTGAACTGCATAGCCAGAATGGTGACTTAAGCAGCGTTTGGATTCTAGCAGACCCACAACTGTATATTGCAGTTTGGCTAAGATTCTGCTGCATGCCATCTTCACACCAGGCTGACTGAGAAGCTTCTACTTGGAAATTGCTGTGAGGCTGTATTGTCTCTCAAAGCTTCAGTGCAGAAGTGAGGTGACATGTAATACTTGTCACATTTATGGGACAAAACAAGTCACACAGCCAGGCCTGAGTTTGGGAGGGTGGTTGATAGAAATGCATGGTGGGACAATGAGTATTTCTGAACAGTTTTACCCATTCAAGGTATAATGTGACTCACTGTTATGGGGAGGACCTGAAGGGAAAAGGGATGACCTATCCACATGCGTAAAGAATATAAGACCTCAAAACATATATACACAAAGAAACAAGAAAAAATGATTTAAATGATCGTTTACATATGGAATGAGGAGAGGGAGAGGTAAGAGAGAATAGGAGAAGAAAATTTATCGCTTGGCACATGACTGGATGCTGTCTGACCTTCTTGCAGATGGTGTCAGCTGTGCGGATATCAGGGTGCAATCAGAAGTCCGCTAAAAGAGAGTGACTTGCCTGTGATCCACCTCTGTAAAGTCCCTATGGTTGTTCTGCTGGGCCCCGAGTTCCCAGAAGTCCCCATTCAGGAAGTTGGGGGTTGGAGTCCAGAAATCTCCACCTTTTACTATAAGTTAGTTCTGAGCATCACTCACTGGCTTGGGGGGTTTTCCTCTGACACCATTATACTTGCAGCTTACTTATCTCAAATATCAACTGGTAGGACTCCTTTGAACTACACAAATGGTTTGCTAATTTTAAATGACTAGCCCTGAGCCATCTCTGGGGAGGAGAACTACTTGAGAAGAGGAAAGGTAAAGACCAAGATACCCAAACGTGTAATTTGGGCAACAGAGGTGCCTTTGATTCTTCCTGATAGAGTGAGCAGTCACCCTTACATGACCAGTGTGGCAGAGGCATATTTTAGAGTTTTGGCAATTAATTTCTGATTCTACATCACGGATCTGCCAGGTGCCTTCAGTCGAATCTAACCCATTCCACATTTTTTCTCTTTCCACTTCAGTTTTTTCTCAGATCAATTATTAATTCAGTCAGTTTAAAATTCTATCTATTAATTAATAAAGTTTAGTTTAAAATTCTACCTCAGGATTCCATTGCCTTCTTTCTTCCTCCAATAGGATTGTCAGGGCTCAGGCAGCCCAAGACTCAGGAAAAAGGGGGTGATGTGGTTACAGCTAGCCACATAATTGGAGGGGGCATTCTCTTTTCCATTTCCAAATCTCTTTTCATTTTCTATTCCAACCCAAATGTCTCCAGGTGCTGAGGATCTCTTGGTGCAGCCCCTGTCAGGTGGCAACCTGCAGATCCATGGGCACTATTCCCTTCCTGGCATGGAGAGGCATTGAACTTTTTGGTTTCGGTTACCTGTGGATCCATAGAAGGGCACTAAGGCTCACTCCTTGTTGACCCTCTGAAAAGTGTGCCCACCGGTTACTCTCTCATCTCTCATCCCCACCTAAGGGCTCTGAGGACAACTGACCTAGATAAGCTATTTCCGGCCCAGGGGAGACTATGAGGACTGTCTCTCTCTTGCTTTTACCACTTTGAACAGTCCAGGATTTGTATGGCGGCTGCTGCTCTCAAAGCAGCTGGGCTTCCCTGCTGTGCCGGCAACACCACAGAGATACACGGGAGCTGCAGAGCAGGCTGCACAATGCAGGATGCTGCTTGAGAGCAAGATCCTGGCCTTTTTATTGACAGAGAAGGGTGGGTCAAACTGACTGCTGAATTTTGGCTTAAGGGAGGGTGAATCCAATGATACACACCCGACTCCCACCGATGACTCCAATCTTATTAACAAGACGTTCCACTGATCAGTCCCTGGGGCGCAAAGCACATCAGTCCCCTGGGCACTCCGGGTCCTACCTTGGGATGCACACCCTTTGCCCCAGGTGATCAAGCGTCCAGCTCCTGTCCAGCTTGAAAGGAACCCCATATGCTATAGTTACACCCACACTCCCCTAGGATTTTCTCCCTTTTAATAGCATTATTGAACTATCTCTGACACATCAAATTCGTTATTTGTTAAGGCATAGTTTTTTGTTTTCATAAATGTGTACATTACAAAAAGATTACCACAATCTGGCTAATTAAAATCTCCATCCCTCTACCTAGTGGCTTCTAGGCTCTCAGTTAACTTGTGGGTACCAGGTATCAGAACCTGCTTTGCTGCACAGATTGCAGAGCGGGGCCTGGTGGAGGTGGTGTGCAGAGGCTTCACAATCTCTAGTCTCCTTTCCCCATCCTGCAGCTAGGCAGTCAGAGTGGGAGAAGAGAAGAAAACAGTTCTCCTGGTTGTGTCCTCCACCTTTCCCCCCAGTGTGGGGGACACTATTTGAACCCAGAAGATTAGCATCTGGTGACTTTGTTTTCAGGAGTTCAAGCGTAGGTGGTTGTAGGGGCGCTAAACATACAGTTCAGTGTCTTAATTTATAGCTCTGCCAAAATGAGGACTTTACATGTCATCCAGTCTCACCAATTATAGAAACTTCATTGTGCAGGTTTCCCTTAGGGAGTGGTGTTATAAATTTGCAAAATGAATACATCCAGAGGTCCTAACAGGTGGTGTTCCAACATTATCATCTTGATAGATGTGGACAGGAAATCATACCCACTGGAATTCCCCTCTGAAATTCTGATTTCTCGAAACATGTGATAATCCTATGGGGCAGGACAGACATCTATTTGCAGTTTTGCAAGGGTGGGGGACAGGGAGGAGGAAGAGAGTTACATCCTGGTGACTGTTTGAGACTGTCCTGGTCATCTGGCCCTTTGGCATGTATCAGAGCCTGAAGGAATGAATGTTATAGGCATAAGTAGAGGGTGAAGGTTGCATAAAGGAGTCATGAGACTCTAGAGCACAAGTAACTTGCTTTTGCACAAAGGCAGTTCTGTCAGCTGGATCCTGGGGACTCCCAAAGGCATATGGGCTGTGTGTGTGTGTGTGTGTGTGTGTGTGTGAATAAGAGTTTCTGAATGTAACTGAAAGTGTATGAGTGTGTGAATGAGAGTGTGAATATGTGGGTGTGAGTGCATGAATATGGGTGTGAGAGTGTGAAGGTGTAAGTGTGTATATCTGTGAGTGTTTGGGTGTGTGTATGTGAATACGTGTGAATGTGTGACTGAGTTTATGAATGTGTATGACTGTATGACTATGAGCGAGTATGAGAGTGTGTGAATGAGCATGTGAGTGTGTGTGAATATAGTATGTGTATATGTGTATGTTTATGAGAGTGTGTGTGTGTAGGGAAAGTTCTACACTAGTAAAAGGAGCAAGAATCAAAGAATCATGGATTATTACCCGATTACTATGGGTACTGGCTACTGGTCAGTAAGCTACTGACTGGTTAGCCCAGGAGATTTTTCAGTGAGAGAAAAGTCCAGAAAATTGAACCCAGCGAGGAATTTCAAACACAGGTGATTATTTAAGGAAAAGTTTTATTGGGGGTTCATTTGTCATACAAAAACTTCATGTATTCATTCTTAGTGAATGAAACAAAGTTTTGTTAAATCGTTACTGTTATGATGTCTGCCTGCTATTTCTAACATCTCTGAAAGTCCTGCTTTGGTTTTGATTGATGGCTTTCTCCCTCATCCTGAGTCATAGTTCCCTGCTTGTTTGCATAGCTAGTGATCCTTGACTGATTGTGGATTTCAACTTGCTGGTTGCTACAGAGTTTTGAATGCTATCAGCCTTTTTGAGTTTTGTCCTGGGATACAGATATATACGATGACTGGACTCCCCTTGTGCTTTTACTCTTAGACTTGACCACACTGAGTTTCCAGCAATTCACTAGTTCAGGTTTTCTTGCTTGAGCACTGGCTCCAGTAGCAATATCTGCTCCTCGGCTCTGCTCTGGGAAGTTGTGACTCTTTTTATCTACCTGTTTGCCTTTTCAATTTTGGGGCAGATGTTATCTGTGCCAATTCTCTGATGGATCTGAGTATTAATTTTGTTCAGGTTGTTATTATTATTGTTATTATTATTACTATTATTAGGAGGGGAGTGATGGCTTCCAATTTCCTTTATGCTAGCCTGGAAGCTGGAATTCATAATGATTGATTTTGAAACGAACACATTCATATTTTAAAGCCTAGTTATTTGAAAATTATAAATTGAAAACAAAATTGATACCATAGGGGAGCAAAAATTTGTCACCCCAAAATATGACTTTTTGGCAAAAGACTAATATGAGAGGCTCTGAAGGCTGACTAGAGGTTACTTTTGAAAAAGATACTTATATGTAAACTTCTCTCTCAAAGGGTCTTTCCTAGAAAGACCTAATTTCCTTGTCTCTTTTCAATAGAGAAGGCAAACTTAAAATATGCGTACTTTTTGTCTGCTGTGCTTTCCTTGGTAAACTCCCTAATAAACTTTCCCTTTTGTTCCCCAACCTCCTTTGTCATAACTAAGCTATTTAAGATGGTTTTTGAAGCCATGTGGGCTAGCTACTGAGCCATGCTGAGACTTCCCCATTTATGTAGCAGGTATGCATGCTGTTTTTTGACATTTTATCTTACCAGTCTGTCTGGTGCTTGTTTGATAATTTGCCAGGCTAGAAGAACACAGAGGGGTTCAGGATGATTTTCTTTGCACCATGACAATGCAAAGATATGCTGCAAATGTAATTGTAGATGTCAGAAAATCTACACCAAATTAAATTCACCCTATGAAAGTATATTGGAGGACATCAAACACAATACCTGTATGAAAAATACTAACTGTAATTTATAATTTAACTGAGAAAATGCCACCAATTAAAAACCAAAACCAGTTCCATATAGTTCTAATAATTCATCAATAACAACATTCTTCCTTGAAGTCAAGAAAAGTTCATGTTATCAGTAGAATACTGAATCAGTCTTCAGTGAACTTTTGTAATATATTAATTTTAATTTTTGAAAACAATTTTAGAGTCTCATAATAACTCACTTAATAGAATACTACTAAGTTACAATAAAATGTCAGGAATACTCTGACCCTTCACTGTTAGCCAAGGATCCTTGGAGAATCATGAATGAAACTGTTAAGGTTTGGTGAGTTTCTTTATTTCCTCTGAGAAAGATTTTGACAGAGTTTCCCCTTCAGTGACACATGGCAAGTTTATTAAGGAAAATAATATTTGCGTAGACACAAACAGGCAAAGTCAGCATTTTAAAGGTTAAAAAAAAAGAGATACCTGCATAGACACAGAAAGATAAAGAGCTGTATTTAAAAGGGACAGGTTTATTAGGAATGAGACACATAGATGCAGGGGGCAGTCTTCAGACATGATCTGCATTTTGCCAGAGCAAGAGGCATCCTTGTATCATGTTTTTTGGAGGGATTCATACCTTTATGGAATTTTATCTCTCTAGGGCCGGATTGAATTGGTTTTCTGTAACAGATAATCCTTTCTGATCCCACCTTTAATTCCTGGAAATTTCCACAGCCGGTTTGATTTGTTAATCATCCCTACCCTCCACCTCTGGTTTTTGACCTTGTGAAAATGTCTATCCTAAAATTTTTCTAATCAAAGCTTCCATCAAAACTAGGCATCAAATATTTTTCAGTCTCAGGATTTTTTTTAATTGAGGTGAAATTCACGTAATATACAATTAACCCTTATGAACTATACTGTTCAGTGGCATTTAGTGTATTCACAAAGTTGTATTTATCAGCCCAGAAAAGCATTCCATAGTCATTAAGCAATCACTTTTCATAGGTCCTGATACCCACGAACTCACTTTCTGTCTCTAGTGTTGCCTATGTTGGATGTATCATATTAAAGGAGTCATTCAACATATGACTTGCTGCGTCTGTGTTTTGCTTAGCATAGTGTTTCTGAGGCTCCTCCGCACTGCAGCTCATGTTGTACTTCATTTGTTCTCATGGCTGAATAGTTTTGCAGTATATGGATGTGCCACAATTTGCTTATCCATTTATCCACCGATGGGCATTTGTGGTGTTTCTATCTCTTGGCTATTTGGCAATAATACTGTTACGTTATAAGCAGTTGGGTGCAAGTTTCAGTGTGGACATAGATTTCCATCTCTCTTGAGAGTAGAATTGCCGGGTTTGGGCTTCCCCGGTGGCGCAGCAGTTGGGCGCTGCGCTGTGGAGCTGTCGGCAGCGGCAACGCGAGTTCGAGGCCTGGCCCGGGAGAGTCCCACATGGTGCGGCAGACCTCTCCTGCCTCACCCGCTGCTCCCCTCAGCAGTGTGTTTCTGATCTGCCTGTTCTGCTCCCCGCTCTGTCTCTGGTGAACCCTCTCACCGCCCCACGCCTCTGGCCTGTGCCCCAGCTTGTATGTATAAATAAAAAATAAAATCTTTAAAAAAAAAAAAAGAATTGCTGGGTCTTATGGGCCAATTCTATGTTTAACTTTTTGAGACATTGTTAATTCAGGTTCCACAGTGAGTGTGCCATGTTTTACATTCCAAACAGCGGTTTATGGGGAGTGGGGGTTCTTATTTTTCCATATCCTTGTCAACACTTAATATTCTCTCTCTCTCTCTCTCTCTCTCTCTCTTTCATTTAAAATCATCTTAGTGGGCATGTAGTGCTTTCTTGTGGTTTTGCTTTGCATTTCTGAAGTAGCCCACAATGCTTGTTGGCCATGTGGCAGGACTGCTACGCATTACTGGAAGGTACTGAGGATCCCAAAGAATTTTTTTATGTAGTTATATCTACTAATACTTATCATATTTAGAAACTAAACAAAAAAATTTTTAAATGATTTATTAATTCTTTTATAGACAATAGTAATAAACTCATTATATAATAAAATCAGAGCAACAACATCATAACATATCATGTAGCTTCTAGAAAACTCCACTTATTCTTGTAAGAAAATGAGAGTAAACAAAGTAAGTAACATCTTAATAAGGAAAAAATGTGTTCTTACAGACCTTCCTCTCCCAAGTGAGTAATGATAATTCAAATTTTCTCAGGTAAAATACATAAAATAAAAAAAAATTCTGGCTTGAGATTCCTCTCAACTTCTGTTGATTCAGAACACATGTACTCTAGTGGGGTTTAGGGCAAATGAAGTTATCAGGTTTTCCTGCCCTTATATCACTGATAGAAACCTGCGTTCCCACACTCATGCCTCATGGCGGCGCCTGAAGTGGGGCATGGGCGTGTGTGAGTGGGCGCACCTGGGCCTGGAGGCTGAGCAGGTAAGAGCAGAGGCAGCAGCAAGAACAGAGAATAGTGTGAGGTGGCAGAGGACTGTGGGGCGGGGTGCAGCAGAGAGACCACAAAAGAATGCCAGAGAGTCCAGAGGGAGTAAAGATTCACTGTAGGCTGTGAGGCCTGTCAGCCTCTCAGCCCCCCTGTGTGCCCTGCACCTGGTTGCCTCTCCACAAATGCTGTAGAAAACATTAAAAGCCTGAAAAAGCCACCGAGGGCTCCAGGACTCCCCTTTACCTGTCTGCCCGGATCATAGAGAACCTGCCCTGTGCCATCTGCTACTACATGGGGGTATGTGGACTATGGAAATGGATTATATTTGGTGGGTCACAGACAGTACAGAAAAAATATCTTCGACCTGGATATGGATGGTGCTGACCCTTGCCAACTTTTTATTTTCTTGCTCACCATAACTTTGTTGAAAAAACTGACCCGGAAATAGAAGATGGCTGTTGTCTACCTTACAAAATTATACACAGTTACATATCTTGGTAGATTAACTAAAATTACTCAACTGATAAAGCTGTGATATAATACAAACTTGGGACATTGTGTAGGTCATTAGTGTTGCTTTCTTCTAAATGAACTCCCTTCTGTGTGTCTGGCCTTACATTCTAGAGCAGGCAGGACACTATTGAACGACCTACACGGAGAACCACCACTGAGCTTGGCTGAAACTGTAGTTTTAACAACCTGGACATATTACATCCATAAAACAAGAACATATTCTTTGAGCTAGTTGATTCTTTTGATGCATTTTGTCTTCCTCTTCCAAGATCGGATGTAGCAAAAGTCCAGCCAAGGGCATGTTGTTCCATTTGCCAGGTGTTCCATTTGCCACAAGCCAGCTACACATGATTGGGTGTGAGATGCCAACTTCCCTGCCCATTTTTTCTTATAACACTTTCCAAAATGAAAACTCACTGTTGTTTTTTTTTTTTTCACTGTTGGTTAAATGTTTCATTAATCTCCTTAATCATATTATTTTGTTAAACTAGGGCAACAGAATCTATTTAATTAAGAATTGAAATCTTATGTGAGACTAAAAAAGGAGGTTCACTGAAATCTCAGTATCCGAAGCTGACTTTTCCAGGAGGACTTGAGGGGCAGTGGGCACAGAGAGGTATAATCCAGTGGTTCTGAATGCGTGGTCCTGGGACCAGCACCGTCAGCATCCCCTGGAGCTTGTTGGAAATGTAAATTCTTGGGCCTCACCCTGGGCCTGCTGATTAAGGAACTCTGGAGGTGGGCCCAGTCAGGGGTATTTTAACAAGCCTCCAGATGATTTTGATTTGCTTTATGTTTAGCTAACCAGTTTGAGGACCGCTGGTGTGATCTTTTCTATAGTTACGTTCTGTGAGTATGATATTCCTGGCCCCTCCTTACTACCTTCCTTCTTTCCTTCTATAAATGTTGAGTGTAAATTGATCCCTTATCAGTGTTTGTTTGGATGTCATCTGTTTGGAAATACACACATTTGGCCATTTTGTGTCTGGCTGTAAAAATCTATGTCTGCCAAATGCAGAGTATCATTTATAGCAAGCCCTTTTGAAGAAGTCTTTGAGTAATGTCTATGTAAAGCTTTTTGATGGGCACTGTTAATTACACGGGACCTAGTTTACCCTTCTTTCCCCAACATCAACTCCAATAAAATCCTTACAAATATTAAAGCTCTACAATTCCAAGAGTTGGTTGCCCTGTTTTGGTGCTACCCAAAGATGATTCCACCAGGGCCTCTGTTCTTTAGAAATTTGAAATTGAAGGTTTGTAGAATCAGCCTAGTTCAGTGGACAAACTGAGAACAAAGATTCATGGTTACTAGTTCAGAGTTCTTGGAGGATGTTCATTAAAATGACCAGAATGGGCTGGTCAGCCAGAGGCTGGCAAAGATCTACAGGAATCAAGGACAATTCCAATGGTACAGGGTAGTGAATGTGTGTGTGTGTGTGTCTATTTACATTAGTGCTAGGATTTTCCCTGGGAGTTCTAAACTGGGAAGTTGGTAAGAAATTAATATGAAGCTATGTTTCTTTGTGCTATATGTGGTGTGGCGAGAATTTCAAGCTTATCAAACTTTAATGAACACATATACAGAAAATGAGACTGAGCGTTCTGGTTGTTCCTTCCTGTTCCTCTAGTGACCTTGGAATTGCTGCTTGGAAGCAGGTGGAGCTCCTTCACTGATACTACAGAGTTGGTTTCATGACAGTGTTGCAGTAACCTAGTGTCCTGTGACGACAGAGCTTCCCAAAACCCAAGGGATCACAGCAAAGGCTCTTGGATAAATGTTTAACTTCTTTGATTTTGCTTGTGCTCCATGGCTTCTGTGGGCTGTTCTTGGCTTCTTTACCACTATTGATTTTCTAGATTGTTCTTCTAATCTTCCTCCTGTAGTGATATAACTAAGTCATAGTTATAGGTGTAATATTGCACCAAGAAAAATGTGGTCCCCAACCTAAACCAGCACAAGTTGAGCATTCAACATTAGCTCCCCTTGGCACACTAACTTTAAAAGCCACCTTCCTGCAGGCTAACATCTGACCTCTCCATCCCTCCTGAATCCAATACTCACTGCCCTCTGGCTCTCACAATGCGAAGTCCAATCCCAGTGCAGTGAGTGACCTGAGCAAGCCCTCCTATGCTGCTGCCAGCTCCAGGTTGACACTTCAGATGTGTAGCTGGGTTCAGGTCTGCTTTGGACCTAATCCCCAAGGGGAGTTTACTTGAGAAGTCCCTCAGACACACTTCTTTACGTATTTCTTGATTTCCCCCTTCCTTTTTAACTGATGCCTACCAACCTAGTTCAAGTTCTCATCATCTCCTGTGTGGATTTATTCCATCACATGTGCTCAGACTTCCCCCTCTACTCATCTTAATTCCAGCCACTAATAGTAGGCAGACCATTCAAAGGGCCAGTGCCACCATCTGCCCCCAATAAAGCTTCTGAGCTTCCTTTTGCCCTCAGGATGGCACCCAAGCCCCCCACTCTAGCCCTATCTTCTATGACTGGGTCACTGTCCATTGCCTCACCACCACTGTCACCACTGTCCCTGTACTTCACACCCCACTGCTCAGACTGTTCAGCTCTCCCTGCATCATCACCCTCTCTGCATCATCACCTTCTCTGCACTGCCTCACCTGTCCCCATGCTCCTCCGCCAGCTGCCTTCTCCCAGCTTGCTTTATCTGGCCTCTGCTATTTCAGGTACTAGTAAACGCTGAGAGCCTATTTTGGGACCCCCATGTAGGGAGCCCTTTCTTTTTGCTCCTATGGCAACTTAATCTTAGCTTCTAACTAATTATATTTAGAGTCTCTATTTTCTTCCTCTTCTCATCCACCAGATTGTAAACTCCTGAGAACAGGGACCATTTATATTCATTCAGGGGCCCTGGCAAGTGCCTGACATGGTGGGGAGATTCTTGAAATGGTGTTCTTAATGGACATTAAAAAATTGTAACATTTAAAATGTTAAAACATTTAAATGTTTTTAACATTGTGTAAATTAAAGGTGTAAAATATATTGACTTGATATGTTTATATATTGTAATATAGCTATCACATTACATCACATAACTAGCATTTCTTTTTTTGTGGTGAGAACATTTAAGATGTGCTATTCTCTCAGCAAATTTGAGGGATATAAAATGGTATTGTTGACGGTAATCATCCTATGCATCTGCTCCCCAGAACTTTTTCATCTTCTAGGTCTAAGTTTGTACCCCTTGACCAGTATCTACATGGGGCATGCTTTATGAGTGCTTTTCACTCTGTGGAGGACAATAACTGCAGAAAAGGAATAACAGGAATAGTAACTAACTGTGGTAAATTCAATTTTAATGAATTGAAAACTCCTACAATCCAGCTAGCATCTCCTATAAGAACTTTCTGTGATGATGGAAATATTGATATTTTGTATCTGTGTTGTCCAAGAAGGTAAATACATGTGGCTATTGAACATTTGCAATGTGGCTAGTACAACTAAGGGACTGAATTTTTAATTGCATTTACTATATTTAAGTTTAAACTTAAATATCCACACCTGGCTGTGTCTATCTAACTGGATATACAGTTCTAGTCTTTCTGCAGCCCTCACTTAGCCCACAGGAGTATGTGGTTACTCACTACCTGTTCAGTGCTCCCATGGAGCAAGATTATGAAAAGCAGTGTACTGGTAAAGTTTAACAACCAGCTCTCTGAAAGAGTCTGCCTATTTCCATGGTGTAAATATTCCCACCATGCCCAGTATCAACCTACCAATGTGAAATCAGTGAATACAAAATAGGAAGAGATACACAATGGCAAAACACTACATAGTATTTCCTCAGTAAAGATACAGTAGTTGTAAATAACCATGAGAACAAAGAAACTAGTATAGTAAAATAATTAGAAAGTGATTAATTTTATGTACTTATTAGCTTTGTTTTTAATATAATTTATTTAACTTTAAGTTGATGTACTTAATCATGACTATACTTAAAAACAGTGTACAAAATTCCTGAAAAAATATTGGCTCTCAGGAGTACTGGCTCCTGCAATGAGTAGTCTAAAAAGCAAAAACCAAACACACACATGTAAGTGTCCAGTTTGACCACAAGAGGGCGATCATCAGATGTTATTAGATTCTAGGAAGGATTAGGCACTGACAGAGGGGTCATTCTGAGATTTATGTTTGTGTCTCCGGGAAGATTGGGAGATTTCATTAGAATTCATATAGTTTCAGAAATATTTTTTGTTTCACAACATAAAGTCTAAACAGCATGACTACTCCCAAACTGTTATGTCCCTTTGGGTCTGAAGGCTTTTTTTCTTTAAGCTACCACATGAAGAGTCCTTAATAAATATTTAGCTTTGTCAGCAAGGGAAGGAGAGGGTCTAACCAATATTAAGTATCTACAATGTATTGGACAGTTTACATACTTCATCTCATTTAATCCTAAAGTAACACCTTAGGCATCAGTTAACACTGTGGATGAATTTATAGACCACCAGGTCCACACATAAGTCCTAATAACCACAGAGGATCATTTGCATTGCAGTAATTTGTACTTTTTAGTTCACATGAGGAATACCAGGAATATATGGAGGGCCTGATGACCAATATAAGGTTGTCATTGCTCAATGGGTTGATGTCTCTCTGGACTAGCTCTGTGATCTAAGAGCTGGTTTGGGGGAAGTAGAGCTGTGTCTTTTTAGGGTCTTACTGGGGAGTTTATATCAGGTTGGCCAAGGCGGATCTTGATGGGAGTGAGGGATGCCCTGGAGAGGCAGACACAGTAGCTCTCTAGAGTGCACTGGCAAAAGGCAGGGAGAAACTGGTGTGTGTGTGTGTGTGTGTGTGTGTGTGTGTGTGTGTTGACGTGGTTTTATTCTCTTAATTCTTAATACTGGTGGGCTAATGCAGTAGTTCTCAATGTTTGGTCCCTGGAAATGCAACATCAGTATCACCTGGGAATTTGTTGGAAATGTAAAATCTCAGACCCCACAGCAGACCTGCCCAGGTTTGGGGTTTTAACAAGCCCACAGGGGGATTCTGATGCTCACTCACATTTGAGAACCATGGACCTAGTGCTGAGTTGTCAAAACTGGATGATCTGTGTTAGATGTATTTTAAGAGCTTTAAAAAAAGTACTAATGTCCCAGACATGAAAGATCATGTATTTTACATTCCATTTAAATGAAATGTCCAGAACAGAGAAATTCGGAATGAGTGAAGGCAGAATCATGGTTGTCAGGGGCTAGGGAAAATGGGGAATGGGAAGATGGTGGTAAAGTCTGTCAGATCAGCATTGAGCTTGGCATACAGTAGGTGCTCAACCATTGTTAGTTTCCTTTTCTCTCCCAATCCCTGTGGCTTTAATCTTGTTGATCGACTCTGGGGATACATGGATTGGCAGATTCTCCTCCTCATTACTTCCGGACCTGCTGGAACTGCTGGTGACTACTCAGTGAGTGGGGGGGTGGGGAGGGCTAGGCCACTAGTTTGGGCAAGCACTTCCTTGATGATGGGGACTCACCATCTCCACTGCCAAGTGAGCCCAGTCAGAAAGAGGATGCTGACAAGCAGGAGAATGCAGCCGGACACTGTCAACAGAGAAGAGAGTCAGCAAAGGTGCCCCAGCTAGGCCCCCCCCCCTCCGCACCCCCCCCTCCCCCCGCAGGCTGAGAAAGTCCCCTGAAGGGGTGCTGCAGTCTCTGCATTCCCTTCTCAGAATGCTCAGATGTAGCCTCAAAATCTCAGAATGCTGGCCCCTCCCCACCCAGAATTTCTTCTTCTTCTTTTTTTTTTAACAGCAGATTAGCTTCCTGTTTATTTGCTAAAACAGTTTTCCAAAGTATGTGTATGGATTGACTCTTCGAACAAGAGTATTATGTGTCCCAGTTACACCACATTTTACCAACAGTTTATAATCCTGTTTTTTCTTTTTTTAAAATTATTATTATTTATATCTTTTACATTATTGTGTATTCCCCGTAGGTTTCCCACCACCGATTCACCCGTGAACTGTCACCATAGTCCCTTGTGCTCTTTTCTCCCATGTTTTGAGCCTTTATCCTCCCCCTCCCTCACTGAATGTCTCTCTCTTATTTGGTTCCCCTATAGGATTTCTTAGGAGGCTCAAGGAAGGAAGGCTAGGTCGGGTCTGGCAAGTGTGACAGAAAGGGCAGGCGCCTTTCCTGAAGGCTCCATTCTGTCTGCAGAAGCCAACAGGGCACGCTCTTCAGAAAGGTTCCGAGGCCAGACCTCAGTTAAGAAGGCCGTGAATGAGGCCTTGATGAGTAAAAGAAAGTTTGAAATGGGGGCCTCCCTGGTGGCCCAGCAGTTAAGCGCTGGGCTGTGGAGCTGTCGCGATGCGAGTTCGACGCACAGGCACAGCCGGGGAGAATCCCACATGGTGCGGCAGACCTCTCCTGCCTCGCCCGCTGCTCCCCTCAGCAGTGTATTTCTGATCTGCCTATTCTGCTCCCCACTCTGTCTCTGGTGAACCCTCTTGCCGCCCCACACCTCTGGCCTGTACCCCAGCTGTATGTATAAATAAATCTTTAAAAAAAAAAAGTTTGAAATAGAAAGACAAATGAGAAACACATTAGCATATTTTAAAAGTTAAAACTGCTGCTTTTATTTGGTAGTGAGATTATCTGTCTGTTATCATTAATCTATCTGTTATCTATTATCAATGTATCTATCCTCTATTATCTATCATTTTCTTGTCTATTTATCACCTATATATGTATATATCTACCCTTTATCTACTTCATGTATCTTTTTAGATGTAGCCTCAAAATCTGTTTTTCTTTCTCCCCCCACCCTTCATAGAGAAATAATTGACATATAACATTGTGTAAGTTTAAGGTGTTGATTTGAAACACTTGTACATTGTAAAATAATTGCCACCAGTGTGTTAACTAATATCTTCATCATGTCACATAATTTTTTTTTAAATTCAAGAATTCCACTTTAATAGTTACATTTTACCAATACAGAACTGACTTACCATTTCCTTTAAAATGTAAGATCTACTGCTTGGAAATTTTCAAATACATAATACACTGCTGTTAACTACAGGCACCAGGCGCACATTGGCTCTCCAGAACCCATTCATTTTATAACTGGAACTTTGGGCCCTTTGACCACATCACCCCATTTCTTAGACCCCTCACCCAGCCCTGGCTCTTGGCACCAGCACTCTGTTTCTAAGAGCTGGAGATTATAGAGCGCTTTTCTTTCACTGACATCTCCCTCTTCCACCACTTCCCCTCACACCCAGGCGTGGATGTTTTGTCATTTAGGATCCGTCAGGAGGAGCTATTGTTTCTGGTTTGAGACTTCACCCGCAATAGACTTTAACTGATTAGTATATTTTTGAGTTATGTTTAACTGTCTGGTAATCTTTTATTCTCACAAACATTATATACTATCGGGGTCATTTTGAATTGCCTAGCTGTGCTCCACAGTCTGCTTGGTATAGGTTTTGTCCACCAAAGAGTGGTCCCGACCCACCTGCTAGCTGATACTTAGTCGTGTAGATGGTCTCTGTGGTTGCAGCCACATCTGTGTGTGTTTGAAAATCTGTACAAAAGAAGAAGCAGAAGATGCTCAGTGTATGCTAATTACCAACCACACAAAGTGGAGAGGGCTAGTGCTTCTTCAGTGCTGGAAGGGATGATTGAGGCTGATGGAAGGATGTGAAAGACCAGATGCTTGCTGGCAAGCATGTCATATATAGCATCCTCTGTCTTGATCCTCCTCTTTTTAAAACAGTCTTTGGAGATTGGGAAATTGATGTGGGATTGTCTTTAACACCAACTGGGTGACCCTAACCCATCTGCTGGAGGGCTGCTTCTACCGAACTGTCTTCCTTTTCTTGCATTATGATTTAATGGCCAAGTTTTTATATGTCTAGCCATACCTGTCAGACTTGTCGTATCTGTGGTATCTGTTGTCGATAAGGGACAGGCAATTTCAGTCTCAGGAGGATCATCAGTGCTGACTTGAAGCTCTTCATCATCTGGAGGAGACATGTGATGCTTCTGGAACTCAAAGCCAGGGGAAGGGTCGCACATCCATCCCCACCTGCCCACCTCAGCTGGCCCTGGACAACAGCTGAGGCATGAATCTTGGTTCTTATCCTGTATCTGCGGACACCACATTGTGTGACTCTGAATCGGGGTTTCAGGAAAGCAGAGCAGGCTGAAAGGGGATTCAAATCCTGACCCTGGTTTTCCAGGAAATTCTGAGCAACTCTTTGTGGTTTCCACATGTGAACTATGAAATGAAGTAGACGTGCACAAAGAGACAGCTTTTCCCTGTGACAGGTTTTCCTTTCCTCCTGTCTCATCAACCTTTTATGAAGGTTGCCCTGACCATCAGATGGATCATGGGGGGTGGGCTATGGGAAAGAAACAGCATCCCCAAAGTATGCAAGAGGAAGACATGGAAGTGGGAAATGGTGGTGATCAAAGAAACCGGTAACACTTATGGTTAAATGTAAGTGATTTTTGATTGTGGAAATGGTAATAAGATTTTGGCATGAGAATAGCAGAAGACCTTAGCATAGGTGGGCTGTTTGTATGTGTGAATGAGTGTGCGTGTGTGGTGTGTGCATACATATATGCTTCAGTCAAACCCTTTCCTGCACATTTACACTTTTTAATCAAACCTCAAGTGGCATATTAGAAAAGGGCAGGGGGCAGGCAAACAGTATAGCATTGTACCAATCATGGATTTTCAAACGTAAGCTCAGCAGACTGAACTTCCCCTTTTGAACAAGAAGTTTTGGTATCTTAGAGGGAGAAATGAAATTCCAGGATCAGCTAGAAAGGGGGCAGCATTTTCTCTAGTGAGGTAGCATTTGAGCTACTTTGGAACACTTGAAGGATCTTTCCTCCTTGTCTTCTGCTATTTATCTCCAGAGGAGATAGGGTAGTTTATCTAATCTATTCTCTGGAATGAGAAAAAACAGAGATCCAGAAAGACCAATGGCTTGTCCAAGGTTGCATGGCTGATGGATCAGGAATTGCACCTGGTCAGCTTAGCAGAAAAGCAGGGTAGTGGATACAAGAAGCACCAACCTACCTGGAATGAGACTGTTCTTCCGTTCACTTGTGCAGGTGAGCTTGGGCTGTGTCCACCTTGTCCTCCCACAGGTCGCTATGCAGACACTCTTGGCACGACCTCTCTTTAAGGCCCTGAATCCCTTAGCACAATGGTAGTCAACTGTCTGCCCCACCACAAAATGGTAAACTCTTATGGAGTCTTCGTGTTCCCATGGTGGAAGCTCCCCACAGTGACCTGGGGGAGGGAAGGAGAATGCTAAAGGTGTTCTGTGAGTGATCCGGGTTGTCTCTTCATAGAGACTAGAACTTGGTTCCTACTCTTTCACTCACTTGCATTTGTTCATTCTTTCTTTCTTTCATTCAGCCAATGTGAGTTGCGAACGTCTCCGTGTCAGGAATTTTGCTTGGTAGTTTGTGGGAAGACATAAAGACTCAGTCACTCTTGCCAGGAGGAATAGTCAATAAGGTAAGAACGATAGTATGTGGTGAGGATTACAGTTGAAGAACTTAGGCTTGCTATGAGAATGCGGAGGAAATGGGTAATTAATTCTGATGATGAAGGGTTTTGATAAATGGACAGGAGTGGAAGGGCGGTCTTGGCTGAGGGATAAGGGTGGGGTCAAGCCAGTTTGGGCCCATGAAATTTGAAGATCACTCTGGAGCTCCACCGGATAAGGGAGGAAGAACATCCTTGGGTTGCAGTTGTTAGGCCTCTTGGGACCATGGCAGAGAGACTGGGGACAAAGCCAGCTGGGAGGAAGGGGGAAAACTGAGAAGCTGGGATCAGTGAAGCCTGAGTTCTGATTCAACCATTCCTGAGGCTTGACCCACGTGAACCCTTTTAAGTCTCTAAAAATTCTCCAAACCCATAACTTGCTACTTACCCAGTGAAAACCCAAACCAAATTCACCTTTAACCCCAGAGATCATGTCCTGATCTGATTTAATCTCAAGAATTCTCCCTTCCGGACATATAGAACCACTGTCCCCCTAACTCCAGATGTGTGAAGCTGCACGTGTAATCCAATCTTTTACCACCCTGAGCAGACAGACTAACCTGTACAACTGCCCTACATCATCTCTCTGCCCCAGCAGGAGGCTGAGAGGGCCCATCCCCAGTCATCTACACCAGTTAGCACCTCACAAATCATCACTGAACTTCTGCTTAAGTCTTAGAATAAAACTTTCTTTTATAGCCGATAAGATTTACAACTGCCTGAACCCATTTCCTTTCAAGTGAAAACATCCAAATTAAGACAATCTGTGAAATCTCTCATAACCAGAACTAACTAGTTATCTCTCTAGCTGTTATCTCTCGAGTAAGGACAGCGACTCTGACTTCTTGAGAGGCCTTTCAGTAATTGTGGAGGATAACCCAAGAGAATTAGAGAGTAAGAGTCAAATGTTTTGAAATACAATTTCAGTAAACAGCTGAAGTGGTAAAGAGATAAGAGATAAAAGCACATTCTAGAAGGCCAAAAGACAGTGAGATGCAGATTAAAATTATTATAATGAGACACTGTCTCATGCTCGTGAGAATGGCACATATTAAAGAAAACCTCCACAACAAGTTTTAGAGAGGATGCAGAGAAAAAGGAGAAAATGGAATCCTATCACACTTTTGGAATATAAACTGGTGCACTGATTCTGGAAAACATTATGGATTTACCTTTTAAAACTGAAAATGGAAATACCATGTGACCCAGAAATCCCACTCTTGGGCATAGATCCAGAGAACATGAAACATCAACAAAAAAACCCTCATGTATCCACTACCACTACTTCATAACAGCATAATTTACAATAGCTAGGACATGGGCAAAATCTAAATGTCCACCAAGGGATGACTAGATCAAGAAGGTGTGGTATATATACACCATGACGTAGTATATAGTCTGAGACAGGATGAAATGCAGCATTTCCAACAAGATGGAGGGAATTTGAGAGAATTACATACAGCAAAGTAAGTCAGTATGATTAAAATGAGTACTGGACACTTAAACAGCAGTCAATTTGCTTACATAAAATATTTTCAAAAGCCGGTGGACATTAATAAACATCCTGAGGACTCTAAGGTTAAGGAGGGGAGGGAAAAGGACAAGGAGTACAAAGGGATGGTGTGATCTTTAAAAATCTTAAGGATATTATTAAAACTTTAATTAATTTTAAAAGGTGGGGGGGGGAGCCTCCATGGAGAGAAAGTGCTCATAAGAACTCTTTTTAGAGGGAACTGAGAAGAAAATAGGAAGAAATGGCGAAGATTAGGCTATAATGGACTTTGGGGAAGCCTTAAAATTTTACGATACATTAAGTGGAGAGATTGTTGGTAGAAGAGTTGGCAGGTTGAAAGAAAAGCAAGAAGGAGCAGAATATACTGGTCAAAAAGGACAGATAAAAACATGTGTCAGAAATGTTCTTGAGAGAATTACATGCAGCAAAGTAAGTCAGAATGATAAAAACTAATACTGGACAATTGCACAGCAGTCAGTTTGATAACATAAAATACTTTCAAAAGCCAGCGGACACTAATGAACATCCTGAGGGCTCTGAGGTTAAGAGGGAGGAAGCTGCAAATAATTCTAAAGTTGGTTAAAAGAAGTAATCAGCAGAAAGATTCCTAGTCTCCTTCAGGAAACCTGAAATCTTATTCTAGTCTTATTCCAGTATGTGCATTTTAACATCTGTGTCTCAATTCCTTCAATCAATTGTAAGTCCTATTCCCTGACTCACTGTGTTGTGAGGGTTCAAAAGAGATTTTACATAATATGATAATGTTCTTGCAAAGGTTCTAAATTTAGCACATGGCTATAGGGACTTGTAAGGTCAGCTGGTTTCCCCAGGCTGAGCTTTTCCTAAAGGATTCCATTTCTTTCTGACATTAGAACTTGACTTCAGCGTTAGTCATTTTTGACAATTGTGGCATCAGCTGTAGAAGCCACAAAGCTCACTCTTGCACAGCCCATTAGCTGGGAGGTGCAGTTCCCATCGCCAATTAGCATGGCATAGTTTACTGCCCTGTCCTGTAAGGTACATCTTGAAATAAATGCTTAGCTGACATGTTTGCATCACCTGTCAGTCCTGTACAGTTAGTGCCAACACATGGGTTTTGAATTGGGTTGAACTGAATTGACTTGACTTGAATTTTTCTCTTCCCCAAACAGGAAGTAACCCAGAGGCCAGGTTGGCTGCTGTAAGAGTGGCTTATTTCAAACTGAGTCAACAACCTGCAAATGCTCTGCAAGTGTTCCTATCCACATAATGTTCTTAGAGGCGAGGATGGTGGGACAGAAATTCCTCCTTTGGGAACACGTCTTTCACCTCCAAGTGAAGGGCTGGCTTCTGGCACCAGGTAAGCATCGTTCAGATTCACCTCTTACCTGGAAGATTTATTTGGTCTGTGAGCTGCGTTTGACTCTGCATTTCTGTGGTTTTTCTTTCCTTCTGTTCTTCAGGGTTAGGTGTAACTTGTTTTTTTGTGTTCGAAGGGGCTAGAGAGCATAGAAAAAATGAAGCAAATAACTTCACAAATGCTTGAAATAGAAACATTCTTCATGCATACATCCACTCAAGGAGGATCTTTCCAGTGCTTATGACATGCCAGGAAATATTGGGGTCTGGGGTTGTAAGATGAGCTGCACACAAGCCCCGGAGTGCTTAGAGGGACCTGCTATGGCCCTGTCTAGCACTAGCCTGTCAGTGTTCATGTGCATAGTGACAATAGCTCAGGATATTTGAAATAACTGAGAGATTTTTTGGGGGGTGGAATTTTTTGTGTATGTGCATCTCCCTCAAAGGGACTCTGTTGGGGCGTTGACCCTGTCAACGTGTGTTACAGCAATGGGGGTGATCTAACACCGCAACCCACAGACTCTTTTGTTTCTGTGTAGTAATTCAGTTAAAGTTAGACCCCTCTTAAAGCAGAGATAAGAAAATCCTCTCCCACAGCACTCCTGTGAAGAGCTGGGGAAAGGAGTTGAGTGTGGACATGGCAATAAGTGGGGACAAAATTCTGGCTCAGAGTCAGGGAAGGGGTCTGCTGAGCAAAAAGACAATAGGGTGCTTCATCAGAGCAGTGATGCCCAGACTTTGCTATCCATACAATGGGCAAAAGACAGACGACCCACTGCTATCTGCCAGCTCCTCATAACAGAGTGGATGGGAGACACGGTTGGAAAAGGGGCTCATGTGAGCCCCATTTCTTATTAAAGAAGAAAGTTCAGTGGCAAAATCATGATCAGCCTAAGTTTAGAAAGCTTCTTGAGAGCCATTCCTCCCAAATTCCTTGCCAGGGAGGTGACCCACCTCCAGTATCCAAGCCCGCATTCTGCCATCTTCTGCCCTCACCAGCAGCCACGAGGCTTGGGACTGGAGCCTGCTGGTGAGTCCAGTCCCAGCTGGCACTGAGGGCCTCCAGGCTCTCAAGGTGCATTCTGAAGTCAAGAAGTTCAAACTGAACAATTCCCGCTGTCTCCCTGCTTCCCTCCTGCCGGGCTGGATCCTCAACACACTCCAGTCTGGCATGCTGGTGGCCTTATTATTCTCTTCAAACCCACAGCCCAGAGGGGATTTGGGATTTGGAAGAGGAGCCAGCACCCTTTTGGGGATTTGGAGTTTGGGGGGATTTTCTTCATGCTCTGAAATGCCAGCTCCTTACACTGGGCTGGGGAAGGCCCTGGACTGAGGTTGCTTTCTCTTGACAGCTTATGTCCCCTTCCTCTGCCTCCCTGCTCCCTCCCCCGCAAAGAAATCCCTAAATGGCCTCCAAGGCACCCAGAGTGAGAAATTGTCAGTAAGAGATAAGTCTCTAGATTTGGCAGCACAAGCTTTTATTCCCCTTTATCTTGTCAGGTGAGGAAATGCCTCTCCCAGTGCCCCCCCTTTTCTATCCAGAATGTTTTCCTTAGGGTTTCAGAGACCACCCCCAAAGAGGAGAGCTTTAAAGGCTAATGGAAATGGGGCGTTCTTAGGAATCCACACTGTTGTATTACTAAAGATGGAAGTGGGATAAGTATACTTCTTTAACCAGGATATGGATGATCTGAGGTGTGAGCTTTGGAAACCAAAGACAAAATTGTTCATTCAGTATTAGAGGTGTTACCCACTAGAATTATTATTTTTTATATTCTTTATATAGATAGATTCATTCTGCATATTCTTTCCTTATGTTTAAAATTGTGATAAATTATACATATTGTAAAATTTACCATATTGACCATTTTTAAATGCACAGTTCAGTGGCATTCAGTGCATTTTGATACTGTAAACTAGAATTATTTTTTAATTATTTAGTAATTCTTAGTGTCATGTCTGTGTTCCCCTCCCACCGAATATATTCTCCTTGAGGGTCAGGCATCTCCTGTGCCTAGACTACTCCTCGGAAATAGGAGCCATTCATTAAATATTTTTTCAGTGAATAAATATTCCAGGAATCACTAAAATTAAGTATCATAATAGATGGAGCTGGCCAATTTTTGTCCATAGGGCTGAGTAAGCAAAAACTGCAGCTCTGTTTCTCGCTCTTTGCGACAGTTCCTCTTTTCCCTGGTAGTTATAAAAGCAGGTACTTACAATTGCTTCCACAATGACATTTGTTATCCCAGTAAGTGTGGCTAAAGTTTCCCACGCATTTTATCCAGCTGTTGATGATTCTATGGAAGCCTGTCTTGCATCGACAGTTTAATGTAGTGCCGATCTTGTATGCAGAGACTTTGAATATGGCATCTCTGACTATTGGTGGTTCATTATCACAAATTTCTGCAAAGAAAAAGAAGCATATTAGGAGTCCAGGTGGTTCTGGTCAAACACATCTTCAACTATGTGATGATTTAATCATGCATGCCTTAGCTTTATTTAAAGGATATATATCTATATCTATAAATATAGATATATATCTCCCACTTATTCCTAGGATGAAACTAAGGCTGCTACCATTATTATTTAGAAACCTTTATGTCAGAGACAGTTCAAAATATAACTTGGTATTCCTCTCCAAACACAATATATTTCAAACTAACGAATAGAACTGATGACGTTTTATTCTGAATTTGCCTTATGCCAAGCAAGTATAGAAAGAAGGGAAGGACCAAAGAATATGAGGAAGGAGGGGAGGAAAGCATGTAAATTTAATTGAGGAGATGGAATATATTTGTGAGAAATATTTTTCAGGAACTAAGGATTGTTAAACTTTTGATAATGAATGATTCTATACCATTATTTTGAAAAATATATGTAAGTCCTTCACTCGATGTCTCGCAAGTAGGAAATATGTATTTCTCCCATCCAAGTACTAACCAGGCCTGAGGAAATATGTATTTCTTACCCACTTATGCCCATTTGAGTTCACCAAATACCTTCTCAAACCACAATGACCTGATCCTCTTTTAGCCTGAAATGTGGGCCCAGTTTCCCATGAAGGATGCTTAAAGAAGTGGCCAAATGCCCAACTTTTAAAGGACAAAGTCACTGATTACAGAAAAATGATTCAGTCCTGCAACAGGTTCTCTTGCTTCAAGAGATTCATTTTTTAGGAAAACACCACAGGCTGGACAAGAACATGTATAAGAAAGGCCATGGGGAACAGGACAAGCCCTAATCATAAAAGAAAAGTAAATGAAAAAAATTCTGTTCATCTAAAAACATTAAGAAAATGACAAAGTAAATGAGGAATAACTGGGAGAAAATATTTGCAACATCGATATCTGACAGGCTTGTGTCTAGATTATAAAAAGAACCATGAATCATCACTAAAAAGCAAAGAACTCAATAAATAAATGAACACTTTCACAGTCACTTTTCCAAAAGATCTGATTCTCAATAAGCACTCAAAAGAACACTCCACATCTTTACACATCAAGAGAAAGCAAATTAGAAACCACCATAAACTAGTCATTAAATGAGTAAAATAGATAAAAATAAAAACCACCAAATGTTGAAGAGGATATAGAACTGTTTTGCAACTAGCTGGTGAGAATATACAATAGTAGTTACTCTGGAAAATGGAATGTTTTTTGAAATGAAGTTAAATATATTCCTAGCCTAGGATCTAGCCATTACATTCTCAGATATTTATCTAAGAGGGATGAAATCATACTTCAAAAAGTAGTGCACAAAATATTTAAAGTAACTTAGTAATAGCCAACTGAACTCAAATATCTATCGTTATGAGAAGAGACAAAAAGCTTATCATGAACTAACACAGTAGAATACCAATCAAAAATAAAGAGAATGAACAACTGATAAATATGACAGATAAACCTCAAAAAAGTGATGCTAAATATCTGTACATATGGTTCAACTCTGTTTATATGAAGCTCAGAGAAGACAAAACTAGTATACAGGAAGGAGTCAGAGTATTTGCTGGTGGTGGCTGGGGAGTGACTGGCAAGAGACAGTGGGATAACAGAAATGTTGATTATATGGGTGTACATATTTGCCAAAACTCATCAAATTGTACATTTAAGATATGTGCATTTTACTATAAATAATTTTCCCTAAAAAAATTACTAAGAAGTTACACTTAGCAAATCTTGTAATTATTATTCTTCAGCATAAACAATCAAGGTTTGGCCTAAGGTGCATTTGGAATCTGGAAACTCAGCCACAAACCAACAAGGCTTCTCAACACATAAGTCTGAAAAAAAGAAAATTGTCTTTGAGGTGATTTTGTTCCTGAAAAATCATGTGATGATATGCCTTTTGAAATAAGGTCATGGAAATGTTCAGAGACATAATCAATCAGCCTGAGGACCGGTGGCAATCATGTGGGGACAAGGGAAAGTTCTAGAACTTCTTACTCATATGGAATTTGCTTTCATGAAAGCACCTTTCCTAGAACTTAAAAACACTGAAATATCCCTGATCTGTAGCTAAAAACCAGCAAAGAGCTTACTGAAGAAAGTAGAAAACAGGAAAGTGTGTGCGAAAGGCAGCCTGTCTGTTTGCTTCATTTTAATGTAATAGGATTACATTTTTTTAAAAATCTTTTCTCCGCTTGGTATCATAGAAGAACTATCAGTGCAAAAAAAATTAGTGTCTCCTGATATCTTGCAGAGAATTACATTTATATGACTCAGCAAAATGTCTTTACATTCTCATTCCCTATATTTTCACTTAACGTTCCCCCCCCACATCACAACTACTCTTATTCACTAGCTTTAGTCACCTAAAAGCAAGCAAACAAACAAGCAAAAAACCTTTGAAAATTCTCTCTCAGAATTCAGCTAATGGATATTTTCTCTCCCTTTACTCTTGCATTTCTCTTTCCAGATCTAGTTCTTGCTTCTAGTAGTGGTGTTGACTTTTTTTTTCCTTTTTTTATTTTAAAAGAAGAATTTATTTATGCATACAAGCTGGGTTACAGGCCAGAGGCGTGGGGCATTGAGAGGGTTCACCAGAGACTGAGTGGGGAGCAGAACAGGCAGATGGATGGAAATACACTGCTGAGGGGAGCAGCAGGTGAGGCAGGAAAGGCCTGCAGCGCCACGTGGGAATCTCTCAGGCTGAGCATCAAACTTTGATCTCTGCTGCCAACAGCCCAGTGCTTAACCCCTGCACCACCAGGGAGGCCCGTGTTGACTTTTTAAAGGAAATTGTTCTATGCTCTCAGCTCCACCCATTCCCTCAGTCACACCACAAGGGCTTGACTACTCAGGAAACGACAAAATTTTTGTTAGAAGGTAGGAAGGGAAATCTTGCTCTCCCTGTAATTTTTCAGTATAGGCACTATTCTGGATTTAGATGCCCTTTTCTCTTCTGAGAGTATTTAAAGCATCTGTTGCCGATGGAGTGCAGGAAAAAAACTTTAGATTACTAACTTTGTGTTGGGAGAGGAGGATAAATGCTCAAAACTTGGAAGGACTCCCAGGGACACTTTGGCTCCTAAGGGCACTTTGAGCTCCTGTGGGAGGAAGAGAGACAGCCAGCATTTATTGCTAACCCTGAAAAAAAGACTTCGACATATACTAAGGAGTTCAATGCACATTTCTGTCATGGAAAGTGTTGTACATCTGATTTGGGATTTTTGCCATGAACAGAAAATTGAAAGACACAGACAGAATACAATGTGTTCCACTCCCTTTCCACATCCCTCCCCTTCAATGTCCCTGAACTACTATCAGGGATACATCTTCCCTTGGGATATAGGTAGATTTGTTGCCATTAGGGATTCTCCCAACTAGAGTGTGATACCCTTCTGGCTCATTCAGATGACTCCAGTGAGGTCACTGAGAGCTGCCCTCTGACAGACCTGTGTCACCGAACAGTTCTGGGGAGAATGATGGATGAGGGATGCAGAACACTTCTCTTTTCATTGTTGTTTTGTTTTCCCTCCAGTAGATTGCTTGACTCTCAAGTCTTCCATCTCACCATGCCCGCGCTAAGTAGGAAAAGATCAGGTATTTGTAATCCTCATGTCAAGGATGACAAGACTGACTTAACCAAGGACAAACAGCAACAGACTTAGGGATTCAACCCAGCTTTTCTGTCTCCCAGGCCTCTGTTCTTCTTTTCAGTAGCAGACCATACATCAAGCACCTGCCACTATTCCCAAAAGGACAAATGTGCAGCTCTTGGTTGGGGTTCAAATAAAAGTTGAGAAACTGGTGAAACTGCGTATTCTTTTCTCCTCCTGTAAGTGACCCTGTCATGCAGTAAGAAGAGTAAGTGATGCAAATTGGGGTTCTTCATTAGATTTGGAATCCTAACAACCCTTTATTTCATTTGACCATGTGCCCTCAATTCTACTTCCCTTTTAGTTTTTACTCTTTTGTTTATAGAAAGGGACTAGAAATAAAATGAGTTGTGTTTTCAGTATTTTTGTGTCCCTTGAGTTAAAAAAAAGAGAATCTGTGGACAGCAGCTAGTCATCAGATCTGGGAGAATGTCATCTGCGTCTGTTTCTCCACTAGTGGTAGGACTAGGGTTAGGCAGTTCACATCCATGTCTCTCAAACTTTAATGTGTATACAAGTCACCTGGGGGGGCTTGTTAAAATACACATTTAGATTCCATAGTCAGCATAGAGATGTTGTTAACAAGCTCCCAAGTGCTGCTGGTGCCATGATCATACTTCAAGTAGCAGTGGGTGCTGCATTTGCCCTCTCTTCTGCCCCCTTCCCAGGCCTGCCATTCTGGAAAGAACAGGGGCCCTTGCAGGGTTGATGCTGAAACTGCTTGCTTTGTTCCTGGCACTTTACTCAGTATCTAAGAGAAAACTTCCTTGGCTGCAAAAATGGTGGTCAGTAAAAAGCAGTTATGGGATAGGTGTCCTCACCCCCGATATTCAAAATAAGAGAGAGTCATCTGGCCCTTGTGGCCTGGGTGAACAACATGAAACTTGAAGAAAAGGAAGGGCGTTCAAAAGGATGTGGACGGACCCTGAGATAAGATTCTTTGTTCTGTAGTGGAATCAGGTCAAGTTAACCACAGCCCACTCAGCAGTAAGAAGACACCAGGTCCTCTCCTCTTCTCCAGCCTATAATAGAGATTGGGGGGCCTCCCTGGTGGCGCAGCGGTTAAGCGCTGCGCTGTGGAGCTGTCGGCAGCAGCAACGCGAGTTTGACGCCAGCCAGGAAGAATCCCACATGGTGCGTCAGACCTCTCCTGCCTCGCCCGCTGCTCCCCTCAGCAGTGTATTTCTGATCTGCCTGTTCTGCTCCCCACTCTGTCTCTAGTGAACCCTCTCGCCACCCCACGCCTCTGGCCTGTACCCCAGCTTGTCTGCATAAATAAATAAAATCTTTAAAAAAAAATCACTGAAAATTAAAAAAAAGAGAGATTGGACTGTAACAGACATTCAGCTAGCTCGCTAAGCACAGAAGCGTCTAGATAATGATTTACTGAGCTTTACACAAGGAACACAGGTGTATATCTAGATCTTGGAACACCCAATAAAGAAATTATTCGGTTCTGGGCCTAAAGCTGGTCATCTTCTATGTCAGATCCAAGGAGAAACCTGAAGATATGCCCACTATCAAAGATAGTTTCCAACTTTCTTGGGAAACCCAACCTGCAGTTTGGCCATGTAGAAAGTCAGTGGTTTTAGTGCAAAATAAAATACCATGAAACATGTTGAATATTCCTTTTAATTGGATCCTAGGACCTGAGAGCTGGGAGAGACCCCAAATATCATTCAGGTCAGTCACCACATTTTGTAGATAAGGAAACTCAGCCTGTGGTCATTCCTTGAGTTGTGGCAAACCCGGGAATACAGCCAGGTCCCCTCATTCCCTGTTCAGTGCTTAGAATCAGAATCTCAAGAGAGAGTGTGAGATAGAGCTATGGCTATCCTGTCACTTAGCATCAGAATCTCAAGAAAGAGTGTGAGATAGAGCTATGGCTAAACTATCTGGGTCACTAAGAAGTGGTTGCAAAATATTGTGCTTTCAGTCAGAATATTATCTTTGAAAGAGTCAGAGTGGTCAGGCCCTCCACTTGAGGCTATTTGTTTGATAGTCACTATGATATCTGAGCCCTGCCCATGAGTATTAATGTCACCACGACCGTGAAAGGTAAATACTGTCATTGTGGCTTTACACAGCAGGAGACTGAGGTACAAAGAGGTTCAGTAAGTGACACAAATCATTCCTCTGGATGTGCTGGGACAGGAATCACAAGAAAGCTTCCTTGCTTCACTTTTACTCTCAGGAAATTTTTTCAAATAAACTTAAATGTGTCAGAAGAAGCAAGACTGAAGAGGACAGACGTGTAAGGAAAATGTTTGCATTGGCCTCAGCTCACCACAAAAATTCAGAGGGCGATAAAATTGGGTTCTTTGCAGAAATGAGGTTTTAAATATGGAACAACCACAAATTGCAGGGTCAGGGACCAAGGTGAAGGGATGCCAGTGTGGGATGAAGCAGATGGTCCTGGAGCCTCTGTGTGCCAGCCATTAACCTTTTAATTACTGATCTGGAGGAGGGTTGGCTGTTACGAAAGTGGAAGGGGTCACTGAGAACATGAGGCAGGAGCTAGTTACTGATGAACTTGGAAGTATTTCAGTTTTTTTTTCCTTAAAGTTTTATTTATTTATGCATACAAGCTGGGGTACAGGCCAGAGGCATGGGGCAGTGAGAGTGTTCACCAGAGACAGAGCGGGGAGCAGAACAGGCAGATCAGAAATACACTGCTGAGGGGAGCAGCAGGCAAGGCAGGAGAGGTCTGCAGTGCCATGTGGGAATCATCCTGGCCCGGGTGTCGAACTTGCATCTCTGTTGGTGACAGCTCCACAGCGCAGCACTTACCCGCTGCACCACCAGGGAGGCCAGGAAGTATTACAGTTTTTTTTTTAACAACTGATATGGCTAATGTAGTGGTTCTCAAAACTTTTAGTTTCAGGACTCTTTTATACTCAAAAATTATTGAGGACCACCCAAAACTTTTGTTTTTCTGTTCTGAGTCATTGCTTATAATATTGGAAATTGAAAACTGAGAGTTTAAAAATAGGTACTTAGCAATTCATTGAAACTCAATAAACCATGGCACTGCCAATCTAAATAATTTTTATGAAAAATAAATTTTCCAAAATAAAAGAAATTCAGTGAGAAAAGTGGCATTGTTTTACATTTTTGCAAACTTTAAAAATGCCTGACTTAACAGACGGAGGTGGCCTCTCACATTAGTCTCTGCATCCAGCTACTGCAAATGTTTCAACTGAAGTATATAAAGAAAATCCAGCCTTTTGCTGTTAGAGAAGGGATGTTAGAGAAGGGAAAGAATTTTAATGACTTTTTTAGGATTATGAGGTTTTTTCCTTCAAAAATTGCACTATTTCTTAGTGAGGTAATGTAAGTTTACAAATGCCAAAAGATCTTATTTGTTAATGTCCTGTCTTATCTCATCAAGAAAAAAAATTAAGTTTTAGGAAATGGTTAAGTTCACAGTGGCAATACAAGTTTTTCAAAATTCTAATTTTTGCTTTAAATCTCCAATTTCTTTAAATGTATCGTTATCAAAGCTAAAATTTATCGCAATAAATACTGAGTCATTTTCCCTGAAGTGACAGACTCATTGTTCAATTTCAAGAAATGTCTGAAAACTATGCTTTGAGAACTCTTCACTAGGGTATACCAGATGACTATTAGTACTGATCCCTAGTTTCTAGAATGTTTCATCTTTCTGCATTTTCTGGAAATGGCATAGGACTAGAAGTAGTTCCAAGATTATGGCTATTTTTTTGGTGTTGTTGTTGTGTTCTTTTATGTTTGGTTCAATTAACTTATTTAAAATCTATGTGTATTACATACAAATACAACTCTGACACTTTTGAAGGGATCTATGCTTCCTGACAAGGTAACAAACCCAACCTGGAGTGTTACAGAATGTCTGTTTAGAGATCTGAGAAACTAGCATAAATATGATAGAAGGTTGTTAGGTTCTCTCTCTCTCTCTCTCTCTCTCTCTCTCTCTCTCTCTCCCTCTCTCTTCCCCCCCCCCCCACTCCCTTTCCCCCCTAGCCCTCCTTCTTCTACTTCTTTCTGTATAGGAAATATGAGATCATCAACATTGAGAGACTGGAGGTGGGTTGGATGAATGGTAGGTCACACTTTGGCGGGGCAGAGTTTTTAACTGTACCCTTATCTCTCCATTACGCATCCTTCTCTATTACCTCTGTCAGGCAGAAAATCAGCAGCCAGCCTAGCACCTGCAGGAGCTTAGGGGTTTACTCCAGGGCAGCTCAAAGCATAATTGGGTGGAATGAGGGACAGCAACAGAGACTGGGATTGGCTGCTCCCTGGGAAATCCATCCTCCTGCTAGTCTCCTCTTTACCACCAATGCTCAGTGTCTACCAGGGGAGAGATAGCTCTTGGGGAAGAGCATACTTTTCTCTTCAGAGAGGTTGCCTGAAGGTGAAAGTGGTGTTGGGACCAACGGGGGGGAGGGGAAGGAATAGATGATAACAGCAGACCTCTCTGGCCTGAATGAGTAACTTCCTGGCTCCTCCCAACCCCAAACTCACCAGCTGGACACATGTGGGGCCCAGCCTTTGCCAGGTTCTTAGGACATTTGGGCTGATATTCCCAAGAAGAATGATCTCAAAGGGGAGGAAACCAAGCAAGAAATAGCACCATCAGAAAAGAAAGAACAACAAACTGAAAAGCCTACACCTGCTAAAGCAGAATCACTATACTAGAAAAAAAATAAGAATATTCAATAGTGTTTAATATGGAAAGCAGGAGTGAGGAACAAGAAAACCTACATTGTTTAAAATAACTCAAACATAAAGTTCTCAACAAATGGGTTGAACATAAATATAGCAGAAATTCAGCAGATCAGATGGAGAAACTTTCAAAAGCATCAGGGATGGGTAACAATAAATTGGGTTCGATAGAGTCTAGATTTAGATCTTATGTTCTCTGGATTTGTTGACTTATCTTTGTTTTGTCAATTTTTGTTTTATTTTAAAGTCATGTTGTTAGATGCATGTAAGTGTAGAATTTTTATATCTTCCTGGTAGGTTGAACATTTATCAATATCAACTGACCCTTATATTTTTACTAACTTTTTAAATTGCAGAGTTTGATCCCTTTTTATTGATTATAACTCCTAAAGCGTTTGAACTGATTCCAACCATTATATTTTGTTCTAACACTGTATTTCAAAAAGAAAGGCAATGAGCTCTGAAGAAGGGTAATGCATTCCAAAAAATGGTGAGCGAGGTGAAAGTAAATTTGTGATAGAATCTAAACTGATATTCACACTATAAAATAATCAAAATGTCTGTTTTGTGAGGTTAAAAGACATCAAACTATAACTAAAATCCTGGAATTTAAGAACATGAGTTGAGCTAAAGCACTTTCAGGTGATTTATTATTTGAGAGGAGTGTTATGATTTTGATTAAATTTTGTTAAATTTGGGTTCAAGTTAAAAATTTGAAAGTGACAGAGTGAAGTGAATACCTTACATACTAGTACAGAAAAAAGACTGAAATTGAATTTAAAAACTTAAGTGAAAGGAAGGGAGAAAATACGTAAAATGGAAGAGCAAAAATAAAGCAAATAGGGCCTCCCTGATGGCACAGCGGTTAAGCACTGCGCTGTGGAGCTGTCGGCAGCGGCGACATGAGTTCGACACCCGGCCTGGGAGATTCCCACATGGCTCAGCAGACCTCTCCTGCCTTGCCCGCTGCTCCCCTCAGCAGCGTATTTCTGTCGATCTGCCTGTTCTGCTCCCCACTCTGTCTCTGGTGAACCCTCTCGCCGCCCCACACCTCTGGCCTGTACCCAAGCTTGTATGCATAACTAATTAAATCTTTACAAAAAATAAATAAATAAAGCAAAAAAGATAGTGGGAATGAATCAAAAAATGTCAGCAATGAGAATCTACGTAAATGCAATGAAAGAAAAAAGAACATTAATGTAAAGGCATGTGATGTTTATAAGACATGATTAAAGCATAAGGGCTCTGAAAGTTTGAAATGAAAAGAATGGGCAATTATCCTCCAAAAGAATATTATATTCATTAATATCAGGCTTTAAGGCAAAAAAGATTAACAGAAGCTTATAAGTCAGTACAAATTGTGAAAGGTTCAGTTCACCAGGAAAATATAAAAATTATTTTCTCTAATGACCAATAATGTAACTTCAAAATATACAAACAAATGTTGACAGAACAAGGATAAACTTACAAGTAAGTTTACCATCATAGTGGGAGGTTCTAATGAAACTTTCCTTTGTGAGTGAATTATGCAGACAAAAACATCACTAGAATATATAAAAATTAATAAGCATAAATAACAAAGTTGATAGAGTGGGCAACAGTAGAAAACTGCTCCAACAGCAGGATTCACTTTTTTTTCCAAATACACATGGGACATTTGTATGGTTGTGGAGGAATTGAAGGCAGCCTAGGACACAGAAAGGGTGTCTATGGGAAAAACGAAGGACGAGGTGAAGAATAAAAAGAAGGAAAAGAACAATGAGAAGCATGTTGTATAGACCACGAACAGATCTAACCCTTGATCCAAATGTAAAATGTGAAATGAATGTGTAAATAAATAATTAAAATGAAAACCAAAAGAAAGGTTTAATATAAGATCAACAGGTCTTCAGAGCATAGTAAGAACAGCTCAAAAAATGAGAGATTTTTCAGTTCTATCATGGAGGGATTATTTTTGCTAATGATTTGCTCTGGTTCCGAAGAAGAAAGCCAATGCAAGTCTTACTTTCTCCTGTGAGAAATCATAAACAGAGACCGTGATAGAAAAATGAGGAAAAGAAAGACTCTTTTTTATCTTCTGAAAGTGAACTGCTTCTGGTTGTACACAAATGAAACGCAAGTTACTTTGAAGCTGAGGAAAGAGGTGATTAATACATTCCATTTCTGCTGGCTTTGTGACAGTGTCACCTTCTGCAGAGCATTGTTGATGTGACCTGACTGTTTACACCTGAAAGTGGGCCATCAGTGAAATAGACCGCAGATAGCACCTGCTGGTGTCAAGTTCTTACTAGGTCTTGGGGAAGAGAGTGAACAACAAAGAGAGAATTTATAGTTTAGACATGAAAATCGATATTAAATAAACATTTCCAAATAAGCATATAGTTACAAAGATGCAAAATGCCACCAAAATGTACTATAAGCTACTACTCAGGTATATTTATAATTGGACTTTTTGTCCCTTTGGCTTTATTTGATGACATTCTGTCATAAGATGGATAGTGAGAGTTAATTTGGTCTCTTATAGATTATTCATCCAAAGATTATTTTTTAACTATTACGTGAGAGAATAACTTAAAAAACAAAGTTGTAGTCCCTGTATAATTCGGTAAGGAGACAGGACTTGTGTGATCTTTATGTGAAGCAGAAAATGATACAGGTAGGAAAAGAACAATGCAGTGCGATTGGAGTCCCAGAAGGAAGCAATTACTTGTATTTGGTAAGTAGAAGGGTGGAAAGAATGTCAGGGAAAGAACATCTCTTTACTTGAGCAAAATCTGGCAGGAGGAGAGGCCTTTTCCCAGGCAATAATTGTAAGAGAGGTGAGAATGCACAGCTGGGGTGTGGAGGGGGCAAGGAGGCATGTTGGGGAAATACTGTACCGGTATGAGGAACTGAGAGAAAATCTGTCCGGTTCAGGTCAGCATTGAGTGTCAGCACTCAGGATATTTAGAAGAGAAACTAGATGGTCAGTAGCTAGGAAGACATCATGGAGGAATTCAGGTGAACTTCATTTATTTATTTATGTATTTTTAAAAGAAGATTTTATTTATTTACGCATACAAGAACTGGGGTGTAGGCCAGAGGTGTGGGGTGGTGAGAGGATTCACCAGAGACAGAGTGGGGAGCAGTACAGGCAGACTGACTGAAATACACTGCTGAGGGGAGCAGTGGGTGAGATAGGAGAGGTCTGCTGCGCCATGTGGGAAGTTCCCTGGCCAGGAGCAAACTTGCGCTGCAGTGGCTGCAGATAGCCTCATAGTTGCACCACTAGGGAGGCCCTGAGCTTCATTTATGAGGCACCAAGTTGTCCTTTGAAGGTTTATGATTGTGGGGTGCTGTGCTCAGCCTCATTCTTCAGGAAAGACGCTTGTGGGCAGTCCTGTTTAAATGGCTAGCTGGGGACAGCAGTGGGACAGACTGAGGTAGGAGGCTAGTGCTTCTCAAACTTTTGTGTGCATGTGAGAAACAAGGTGGAATTTATTAGTGTGCAAATTATGATGCAGCAGGCCTGGGGTGGGGCCTGAGAATCTGCCTTTCTTCCAGGGGTTGCTGATGTTCCAAATCATACTTTATGGGCAAGGAGTTAGGAGACCATTACACTGAGTCAAGTGAGAGCTAGGAGTAGCCTTGGAAATATGGACTGGGGGTGGGAATGGGAATGGGGAAATGAGGAAGAGGAGGGGGACAGACAGAGCAGCAAGATGGGAGATGGAAGGGTCCCTCTGACTGGACAACCATTTGCAGGTGGGAGCAAAGGAAGAAGAGAATTGGAGATGACACCGAGGAGTCCAGCCGGGTAAGGAGAATTGCTGAGGCTTTCCTTAGAAATAGATGATGGTAAGGTAAGAAATGTGAAAATCTCTTACAGAGAAAACTTTGTCTTCATTTTAAAATGTCGGGTGTTTAGCATGTTGACTTAGGGTTGAGAGCCCATTGGTTGATCTGGGTTTGCCACCTAATGTTGAATGTCAGGGACCTGAGTTATCCTGTTTCACTCAGTTTCACCTCACCTCAGGTGCCCTGACTGTAAGATGGAATAGGAAGAATTCCTCCAAGATCCCTGACCGTATTTCACAATGCCTGAAGCCCATCTCTCCCTTTGAGGAATTCCCAGTGGGAGGCTAAAAGGAGGACTTTGAAGCCACAAACTACCTTTGATACTGGGGTGGAATTTCCTATTATGAAAGTTTAGGAGCCTTAGGTTTTGATTTACCAGCTTGAAAGTTGGTAATAACATCTTTGTAATATTATCTTTTGGTACACTAGTTTTTTTAGGTTTACTCAAGATTCTGCATAACTTTCCTTTGAAAGGAATTACAATCTCATTCATAGATGAGGAAACATAAGTTGAATCTAAGTAGTTGACTCAGCTACACAGCTCGGAGTACAGAACCAGCACCCCAAAACAAAAGATCAGGCACTAATTCCACAATCCTGCTGCCACCCCACACCTTAGGGATACTGAGATTTTGGCGGGAGAAGTATATGCTGATTGCCATTCTCGCTTACTTTCTGCTTTCTCCTTTATTTCTGAACTTCCTCAACTGTCCTTTTCAATATCTTAGTATTTTCCCACCTTTATCATTTCCTCTCTATCTGTCTTTTTTTTTTTTTGTTCGGTCTTTCCTCATAACATGTATTCCTGCTCTCTCTGAGGCTGACTCCACTGTGCGTTGGCGTTGGATTGCTTCCCCCCTCTTCTCTCTGGGGCTGTGCTGCTGTCCCCTCTCCAGACCCCCTCCTGAGGTTCTAAGCACACCAGGGACTTTAGGTTTCCCCCCAAAACCACTACTTATTTCTTTTCCACAGAATTCACTGTTTCATCAAAGTGGCTTTCTTCAGTGTTTCTATGTCTTCCCTACACACTCACTCTGTAACTGTTAAGTCTGTCTTCTGCTTTTTTCAGAGCAGCCAAGAAGCTCCTAATTGTCAAGTCCAGTGGTGCTCTCTGTCCTCAGTTTGTTTATCACCTGGTTTCTTTCATTCTTCTTCTTTTTGACTTTCTTTCTCCAGACAATCATTTTGTTCTCACCTTATAAATCCTCTAGTCCAAGGTTCCCCTATTATCCATATCTTATATTCATATGGTCTATTTCTCACAACTAGAAAACCAATAAATTGATATGTTACTACTAACTGAAGTTTATACTTTATTCAGATTTCCTCTTTTTCCCTTTAATGTCTTGTTTCTGTCCAGGAACCCATCTAGGACTCCAGATTGCACATAGTTTTGTCTCTTTAATCTCTCCTCTTGGCTCTGACACTTTCTTAGACTTCCCTTGTTTTTTGATGGCCTTGACAGTTTTGAGGAGTACTGATCAAGTGTTTGGTAGGTCATCCCTCTATTGAAATCTGTTTGATGTTCTGCTCATGATTAGACTGGGATTAGAAGGACAATTGCTTTAGTAAGATTTTCAAAGTAATACTTGGCCAAAAAAAAAAAAAAAAAGGTTAAGAAAGGTTCAGTGTGGAAGTTCCCTAATGATCTAACCTGAGCTCTTGTCATTCTACTCTTCATTATTTCAGGAGACTTATCACTTTGTTTCTTAAGTCTATGCTGCTGGCTTCCAAATGATAAAATAATCTAAAACTTATTCAGTTCTTACCATGATCCAAAATCTGTTCTAAGTCTTTCACAAATATTAATTAAATTCTAACACCAATAATGTGAAGTAAATGCTGTAATTATTACCACTCTCTTATGGCTGAGACTTTGAGGTTCAGACTAGTTTAATAAACTGGCTGAGGTCACCCACCAAGATTGCACAGGTAGAGAACCCGCAGTAATGAGCTGCAGTTCTCATAGAGGCTTCTTAATAGTGATTCTGTGCTGCCTCTTCCAGATGCACATTGCTAGGCCTAGGCTTTAGTCTAGACATAACAGTGTACCCTTCTACCCACCTGGGTATCCTCTGAGTACTTCAGCTGTTCAAAATTTTGTTTCTAAGTTAGGGTACTTATTATTTCTTCTCTTATTTAACACTGTAATTGAGGTTTGAGCCAATGCAATCAGATAAGAAAATATAGAAGCTTAAGAATTCAAACTAAAGTAAATGAAACCTCATTTTATGATAGTGTTCCTATCTAGTAAATTCAAGAGAATCAATGATGAAATTAATAAAATAAAGAAATAATTTTAAAAGAGAGCAATCCATAGTGAAACTAAAATTGTATGGAGTGGTAGAGAAGTGGGAGGAGGGGAGAAAGCTCTCCATGACAAGATAATGCCAGCTAAGGAATGAAAAAAAGTAGATCTCAAGGGATTGATGTACAGAAAGATGGAACTCAAGGGAATTAGGTTAAATGAAAAAATTCAATTTTACAGGCTAAGTATAATTTGATTCTACTTATATAGCATGCTTAAAATTATAGAGATGGAGAAAAACTTAGTGTTTGCAGGGGATTACGGAGGAAGGAGGTAGGTGGCTGTGGCTACAAGAAGGTAACAGGAAGGATCTCGTCATGGGAAATGTTGTGTATCTCAGCTGTGGTGGTACTCACGTGAACCTCACATGTGATAAAGTTGCATAGACCTAAATGCACATGCAGTAACGAGTTTTTATAAAATTGGTGAAATCTGAATCTCAGTGGATAGCATCAATGTAAATTTCCTGAATGTGATACTAGTCTATAGTGATGGGAGAAAATGAATGAAGGAAATATTGCATGCCTCTGTGTTGTTATTTACAACTGCATGTGAATCTACAATTATGTTAACATACAAAGTTAAAAATTAACAACTACACAGACAAACCTCTGTCCATCTTCTTGTTCTTGTTTATCTTAATGACACTTACAGTCCTATCATCTGAGTCACCCAAACCTAAACTTTAGCATCCTCTTTAAAATCCACGTTTCCTTTGCCCTTTTATTGGATCACGTCCTGAGTCTTTATTTCTGCCCATGCATTACACTTGCCCACATCATCTCTCATTTCAACTTTCACGACACTACTACAGCCCTCCCAACTGCTCACCTGCCAAAGCAGTGGCATCTATCATTTCTCTCTACTTCTCACCTTTCCACCCTTCCAATATGTCCTTAATATACTGTCAAATGGAGCATCCAAAAGCACCAAACTGATTGCACTAATAGCTCAGTAAACAGTCTGGAAGGCTCATGTGTTCTTCATGTCATGTGTGAATCACCTCTGGTTATGCTGCCATACTATGCCTCCCTTCTTTTTCTTTTGATCTAGGAAGTAGATTTGTCTAAAATGGAAAAGGCTTTTGTTGGGAGACTTGACTGCATTTTGCTGCTTTATTTTGAGGATCAAATTTTCTAATCAAAGAGCAGATGGCGGATCCTTGGGAGCCACTAACCAGTAATGTGAATGTAGGAGCTTCTTAGACACCCAAAGTCATTGCCTTTTGCCATGTCAACTTGTCTTTTTGACGTGGTGCCCCTCACAGGAATTCTTACCCTGCACATCAGCCAGGTGAAGAAGGAAGGCTGCACTTGACTGTGCCGTTTGAGGGATAGGTGGCATTGGCAGCATAGGTTACCAGGCAGAAGTCATGTTGCATCCAGGAGATTAGAAGTAGAATATTGTGCTGATATGTGAATCGTAAGGGTATGAGTGACAAAAATGTGTCAGTGAAGGTAATGTAAGTGACAGAAACTCGAAATCTGTACAATACCACACAAATCCTGATTGTTGTTAATATTATCCCTCCAACAATGTTTTTAGGGTCAAATAACAAAGTTTGTTTTAGTTTTTGGTTAGCAAAATATTTTTTTATATCACAAAATGCAATATAAATAAGATGTAAACTCAGTTATAAATGTGACTATAATATATATGAAAATAATAATAGTTTATGAGCATCAGATGTATGTCAGGTACATGTTCATATCATGCCTAATTGTCACAAAATTCTGCTGTATCACATCCCTACATTTTGCAGATGCTGAAATTGAGGAATAGTCCATTTGAATTTCACACATAGGAAGACAAGCACAGAGATTTAAATTCATGTCTCTCTGGCATGGTATTTTACAGAAAATCAAGAGCTAATAACTATCCAGTTTTTGTTACTATTGGATTTAAATAATAAACCATTCGGTTCTAGTTGTTTTTCTCACTTGTTTATACTATTAGAAAAACAAAAAGAAATCTTCAAAATTACATGACTTGGCAATAACACTGTTTAATTGGTTTTACTTAGAAAAAGTTACTTAACATCTCCAAAAATCTTCATTAAAGTTACTTTGTGAGTTGGAAAAAAGTTATTTAAAATGTTAGTTACTTAAAACTTGATTATGTCAGAACAACGAAATGGAGCTTCTTCTGAATTCATCTTCTAAGACTACTTATGAAAATTCTATTAGTTTCCATCCTCTCACCTATATTCACATGAATAGTTTATAATGGTTTTCAAATCTTTTAAAATAAGGTCAATTTCCAGATCACTGCCAACTAGATCACTAGATCACCAAAGTTTAGTTTCAGTACTTCCAGGCATTTGTGATCGTTGTTGGCTGTCCAAATTGCCTGTTATTTATTTAAACTATGTCATCAACATGGTCACTGTTGGCACAGAATAAATGCTTTGGCTTATTGGCAATGAATTGTCCATTCATTCATTTCTTCAAACAGATATCCATTTTGTTCTTTCTGTCAGCAAACACAAATGCTGAGGGGGATGTGGTAGAAGCAAAGTTTGGTGACAGAAAGCTGGAATGATGGGGTTAGGGAAAGTTCATGTTATCAAATATTCCCTGGGGGGGTCAAGATAAGAGGCTCTCTACTTTGAGAAAGCCCACTGCAATGCAGTTGGGTGTGTTTTGCAGTAATCAGTATCAGTGGCCTGTGAATTATATGTGCTGACCTATAGTCTCTGAGGCCTGGCTGGGGCTGGAAAGCCAAGTAGTCAGAGTTTCAACAACCCCAGAATGAATGAGTGACTCATGAGGTAAAACACTTTTGGAGAACAAATTGAGTCTTGACACGTATTACCAAGAAAAAGAAAGGAGGAAAGGGCAGGATTGGGAAGTCAACCATTTTCTCTTTACCTTGGATGGGGTAAAGAAGGCAGGGGACCAAAAAAAATCTTCCCAGAAGCAGTCTCTAAATTGAAACTGTCATGTTTTGGAATCACAAATGCTTCTGCAAATGAAATGGGGAGGGGTACGGTGAAAAGCTGGTTATGTTCTACTCCTGGGAGTTTTCTCAGTTAATAACAAACTTCTGTACATAAAAAGTTAACCACAGATTTACCACAGAATGTCAACCTGATGAAAAGTAAAGGGTTATCAGATAAGAAAAACAAGGGGGGATGAAAATAGACTCCTGTTCTCTCTCTGAACTCTAAAGCAGTTTTCCCTCAAATCTCTGAGACCTATTTCTTGGGACATAATAATATTTTTAGTAGAAATATGCCACATTGGTGAATTCCACCTACAATCTGCTATAAGGAGAGTCTTCTGTGAAATTATAACATATAGCAGAGGAGATTTTCAACTAGATAGCAATGGAATTTAACTACGATCTTAAGGAAAACCAAATAGGTCAGTCTGATGCCGGATAGAAACTTAAGGCCAGAAGGGAAATAGAAAAGTAGAGACAAGGGAAAAATCACTGGAAACAATGGCAACAGAGGGAGGAAAGTATTTCTCTTCAGAACCATCACTCAGTCGTGGTATCAGACAAGGCGCAGCCATGTTGGTGAGGGCCCAGAACGTGTCAGATACACCAAATCCACATGTACAGCACCTGGATGCCAGGTCCAGTGTTCCCAGCAGCCACACCCTCCTGGAATCTCCACACCACCTCGGGGGTGCCTTCTTGTTCCCTCACTCTGAGGCACTCTTCCTTCCTGTTCCCAAGAATTCTAACTCAATTTTAAATAAGATGCTAGTTGTATACTGTTTGCAAGGAACATTTGTATATCCTCCCAAGTTCTTAAGTCCAAACCTTATGCCTGATGTGATGATGTTAGAAGGTGGGGGCTTTAGGGTTAGATGAGATCATGAAGGTGAAGCCTCATGAATGCGGTTCATGCCCTTATAAGTCGTAAGAGAGGGTGTTCCCTCTCTCTGCTCTCCTGAAGTGAGTCCTCACCAGAACCTGACCATGCTGACCTGGCGATGTCAGACTTCAAGTCCCCAGATTGGCGAGAAATAAAGTTCTGTCATCAAGAAGCCACCCAGACTATGGCTTCTGTAAGGGCAGCCTGAACGCACTAAGCCAGACATGCTGTGCATTTTTGGCAGGGAGCAAACCCTTTCTTGAAAAATGACAATCCAAACATGGGGATGTCAGCACAAACCAGCTGAAGGAGAAATCGCTGATTTAGGCTCCTTGTCCCTGATCTGCTTGTCTGCTGTGACTTCCTTAATGGGATCCGTATAGAGCAACAGCACCCTTCAAGTAACTCCCAAATCCATGTATTGACAGGTGCCATGCTCCAGACAGGTGAAGGATAGGCATTTCAGTTTGGGTGGGTTGATGGGGTGAGTAACACAGAGTAGGGAGGTGGTTATATTAATATAGTCAGTGAAGTGATACCAAAATCTCTCTCCTGTACTCTAGGGACAGGTTCTACTTAAAGGCTTTCATTGCATTTCGTTTATGGACTCAGAGTTCGCAGCTCTTCTTAGTCAGCACTGAAGGAAATACAGTCTTTCTCCTCTCCTCCCCTGACCCCCAATGCCATTTAAAGTAAGGGCTCCACACTATCCAGCCTCACATAAATTCTTAGTTAACACACAAAATCATAGTCTGCTCATTTCAGAAGTGTCATCATCAATGGTCACCTCAAAGTAGGTGCTGACCACAGGGGATGATCCTGCAATGTACATTAATATTGAACTTCTTCTAGAATTTATATCTGAGGTATTGCATTTTCCAAGGACATGAGAGCTTAAGAGCTGTTGCCATGATTCACTGGGAATTGCTTTGTGCTAAAAAATGAAAATGGAACTCAAGGATGTGGTAATTATAGCATGAACTAGATCTACTTCCTTCATTGGCTTGAACCAACACTTTCATTCTTGTGCACAAACCCACAGGATGCAGGTAGGGAACTTGTTGTCTACAGGTAGGTTATATGGTTCAGTCAGCATAGTGTTGAAGAGATATGTTTTCCCCTCTGCCATTGGGCAAGTATTTATTAAACCATAGAATGTTAGGACTAACAGGGTTAGAGACCCTCCCCATCAGTCTGCTAACATATGATTATAAGTAAGAATGATTTAATAATTACTTATTAGACAGTAGCCTTAGCATCTCTATTTTATAGATGAAGGAGTGTGGCTCCAGTAGGGCTAGCATCCTTCCCAGAGTTATCACTCACAGATGGTAAAGCCAGCCTTTGAATCTGGCACCTAATGATGAGCCCAAACAAACCAGGGGGGATGGCCCAGTTGGGTTCTCACTAGTGGGCTTATGACTCCAGGTTATGACCCAAAATAGGACACTCAGTGTCGAACAACAGTAACAGGATTTATTTACACAGGGAGTGAGAAAAAGAGAGGGGAGGAGGGATTTACAAGCAGATACATGGCCAGATGCCGCCTGAAATTTTAAGAGGAACAGTGAAGAGCATCCTCCAAGCCGTGTGTGGAGCTCATAGCCAACTTGATGGTAGAAGGTGGAGCTCTCTAGACTCCACCCCGAAGCAGGGGTTGATGGGGAAATAGGGGGGAGCTGAGGTTTTTGGCAGTTATTTTGCTGGGCTCTTGGACAGCTAAGCTTCTGGTGGTTTTGGCCAATTAATCTGTGCGGCCGTTGGCAGTTGAACTACTGGAGCTTTTGGCACCTTGCTTGTGAGAAGAGGTGTCTGCTGAGAAGCTGCCAGCTTGCCATGCATGCCTTTGGCTTGGACCTTGGTTTCTGCTCAGTGGGCTTTATTTGGGGTATGACAGATGGCATCTGGCCATGTGCCAGTCTGTGAATTCTCTCTCTCTCTTCCTCCCTAGCTTTTTCTTACTCTCTGTGTAAATAAATCCTGTTATTGTTGTTTGGCACTGTGTGTTTGCTTTTGGGTCATGTCCTGCTGTTGTAAACATGCAGGTGAGCCACCACCAACTGAGTCATCCCCCTGGGCTTTCTCAGTTTCAGCTTGGCTCCCAGAGACCCAGCGTAAGGGTCTCTTCCTTGCATTCGTCACCATAGCACACAGCAATAGCTAGACCCGTGGCGGGAATTTTCTGTCTATTTTGAGTTCAGTAGACTTCTTGTGTGATTTAGACATGGGTTCAACCTTCACTTTTGGTGGCTCTGCTTCTCCTGCTTCTCCTCTATCTCCTTCATCTTCCCCCCTCCTCACCCCCTCTACGTTCTACGACTTCCTTTCTAAATTTTGGTTTGGGGAATCGGATAAGGTCTGGTGTATGCAAGTTGATTTTTGTTTTATGGGAGATTTTATGGGCATATCTTTGGGGCTTACAACCTCTAACTTAGGATTTTTGTTTCTGGCGGCTTCTTGGTGGTGTGTGTGTGTGTGTGTGTGTGTGTGTGTGTGTGTGTGTGTGTGTTTTCTACAGTTTCCTGTTCGGTTCAAGAGGAGATAAGCTTTCTACTTTGGCCAAGAGTCTGTTTGAACAAATTCTGGCTGCCCTTCATAAATCAGATTTAGAAAATACAGAATCCCATTTGATGGCACAAGGAAGAGGGGAGCAATTTCCTCTTACCCTCATATCAATACAAGGAAAGAGCTAAACAGGAGGAGGACCACAACTCACAGGAATATTTGAACCCATCAGAGGAGAACCCAAGAGATCAATGATTATGAATCTTATCTGGAGAATATTATATTGGTTTTGAACCACTTGAAAGAATGTGGCCACATTCTCAGGAGGAGCAGATATACAAACAAAAGGTGGCAGACCTGGAACTGAGACTAAGAAAGGCATAGGAAGCTTCATGAGTGAGAGGAAAATATGATTTCAGCTCTTAAAGCACCCCACAATTGAAGGCAATTAAAGGAATTTTGGGGAATGACTGGGTTTTGCAGAATTTGGATCCCCAAATTTGGGCATATAGCAAAACCCCTATAAAAAGCCCTCAAGGACCATATTCTGAACCACTATTTTGGACTCCTGAATATCAACAAGCCTTTGATAAAGGGAAGGCTGATCTCAGCACCAGCATAGGCACTTTGGAGGGATGGCAAGTGGATTTTACCAAAATGCCCCGAACCAATGGTGATTATAAGTATACTTTGACGTTTATGGACACCTTGAGAAGGTGGAACCATTTCTGAACAGGACATAAAAAGCTTCAGAGGTTTCTAAACACCTGCTAAAGGAAACAGTCCCTGACTTTGGATTGCCCACGTCTGTTTAGAGTGATGATGGACCTGGGTTTGTTTCAGAAGTCACTCAGAAAGAAAATAATACCGTGCATATTACTTGGAAGCCACTTGCTGCTGTAGGGAGAGACCACAGTTCTATAGAACAAACTGAGAAAATGAGTCATACCCTAAAGCAGACCTTGGCAAAATTATTCCAAGAAGCCCATCTATCTGCATTGAGATCAGGTGTTGTCCTATGCCTTCCTTTGGATAAGAGTCTCTTCTAGAAGTGAGCTATTTAAATGCCTTTGAAATTGTCTTTGGACACCACTCCAAGCTTCAGTTTTGAACACTGCATCAGACATAGAACAGGAATGTAGGGTCAAAAAGCATGTGAAACACATTCAGGAAGTTGTATTTGTAGCCTATAACTCTGCACTCTAGGACTGATGTGCCTCCAGACCTGGTGGCTGGGTTTTACTGGACACCTGACAGAGTGGAATGCTGAGTCCAGCTGTCAGAGATAACAGTCTTATTCTTTAGGATGTTTTGCTAACCACTCCTACTTCTTTAAAACATGCAGTCATATAACCCAGGGTGCATCACTCCAGAATGAAGAAAGCCCCAGAAGGAGGTGATTCGGAGACCAAAATCCACTGGTCTTGTGGACCTGTTTTGAAGACCTGAGGTATTTAAGAAAAAGAAAAAAACTTAAATTTTTTCCTTTTTCAGCTTCTGTTGCAGGATATCTCAGGATTAACTTCCTGGTTTACACTGGAAACCCTGAGATAATGAGTAAGGCTCTAAGTCTTCCTTGGTAACATCTCCAACTTACTATTTTTTTCTCCTTCCAAAATCTAAGCTATGTTAGGTGCATCTGAAAGCATATGGCATCTGCTGTCATCACTCCCCAGCTTTGGGTATTTGATTTTGATTCCATGGAAGAAACTTAGTTATGACTTTTGCTTTTAATTTTTACAGCAATTTGTGCAGATTTTTAAATTAGGGGTCCGTGTTTGATTTTTTCCTTTTTGTCTCTTTGCAGATTGGTTTTGCAGGGTATATGTGTGGCTCAAGTGAACAGCCTGACTACAATGTGAATAGGTCTGCCTGTCCATCAGGCAGTGATTTAAAAAATCTAGCCTCAGAAAGCTAAGGTTTGTCCTAGTAAGGATGCAGGGAGAAAGGGCTGTGTCTTTGCAGAGATGAGAAAAACTGCAGTTACACAAGTTATTCCTTGTAGGTTAAGTGGAAAAAAATAAAAACAAAAACAAAACCAAGGGATTCTCTCTGTGTTCATGTTATATGTCTGTATGTCTTTCCCTTTGTGCTTAATTGTTCTGGCCTCTGGAGAGTATAGAAATATAGCTGGTGCTTTTAAAAATTATGAGCATATATATTGAAAGCAGGGGAATTGGAAGAGGAACAGTGAGGAGCAACCTCCATGCCAGTGGGTGGAACTCATAACCAACTTGATGGCAGAAGGCAGAGCTTTCCAGACTCCACCTCTGAGTGGGTGTTGATGGGAAATGGGGGTAGCCAGACTTGTGCACAGTTAAATTCCTGGGGGCTTTTGAGCAGTTAAGCTGCTGGGGCTTTGGCAGTTGAACTGCTGGGACTTTTGGCAGTTAGACCACTGGTGAGGAGGAGAGTCTGTGGAGAAGCCACCAGGTCGCCACATGGGGCTTTCGCTTGGACTTGGGTCTCTGCTCAGTGGATGCTGTCTGAGGTAGGATGATGACATCGGGCCATGTGCCTACCTGCAAATTCTTTTCTTTTCTTTTTTTTTTTTTTTTTGCACTCTCTGTTTTTCTCACTTCCTGTCTAAATAAATCCTGTTATTGTTGTTTCCTTGTGTGGGCCTTTTTTGATTACGTACTGCAGTCATAAGTGCATGGGTAAGTACCTACCAACTGTGTCATCCCCCTCGGTTTGCTCGGCTTCACTGGGAGTAGGTGCTTAAAACCACCACACACCATCTCTCCCCCCGACCCCCCGGTTGTGCCTCGTTGGCATCCTGTTCGTGTGGCCACTGTTAGCCTCTCACCTCTCACTGCCCTTGTCCAGAGTCTCCTGTGGTTGTGGGAGGCTGTCTTGGGCATTTCAGTGGAGGTGATAAGAGAAAGTAGGGAATGAGGTTGCTAATGTTAAGAGATTATAAACATTGACATGTCCAGATTTTGGGACTTGGGACGAGGGAAGAGTGAAAGGAAAGGAACAAGGATTTTGCCCAGGTTTCTTGAGTAGTTGCGTGGATGGTGCTTCCATTCATTAAAACAGGAAATAGAGGAGAACAAGCAGGCCCCAGGAGGACAATTAAGGATATTTCAAATTTGAGGAATCTGTGAGATTTCTATATGGAAAGGCCTGTTGGACCTTTGGCTATGTGAGTTAGAAGCATGCCAAATCCTATTTATTGAGCACCTACTGTATCCTGATTACTTTAAGTAATTTGTCATGTGTAGCTACAGCCACCCAATGGAGTATATGTTATTTCTATTTTAAATTGATAGCACCTGAGTCCCATATAGGGCCTACCATCAACCCTCACCTACGTTACTCAGTCCCTTTGGGGTCTGATCCCCCCTGCCTCCCACCTAGTGTTCATATTGCAGCCAGTGCTGACTCTCCAAAGCGCACACCATCTTCTTCCCTTGCTAAAGACCCCTCTGTACTCTGTTCCCCTCAAGATACAGAACCTTTTGTGTGGCAACGTTCTATGACAAAGCTTAGGCCCAGCCTGAAATCTCCCTCTCATAGCATGTCTGAACTCTAGCTCTGGAGGAACTATGTACAGCTCTTGCAACTCATCTTTTTCTTCAGATTTGTGCTGTCTCATGACTTTTTGACTCCTATTTGTCCTGCAGACCTGTCTTATCATTTCTCCCTAGGAAATCTTCTAGAACTCTCTCTTTGTTTTTTGTGGCATTCCTCTGCAATCCTATACTGTGTCTTTACACACTGGATCCATTAGATCCATATCACCTTGTCAGTGCCTACAGAGAGGGGCACTCGATGTTTGTTTGAAAAGAAATTAGAGTCACATAAGTCCAAGCTGAGATCTGAATCCAAACCTGTAGACTCCCTAATTGCTCAAGCTTTTCTGCTGTCCAGTTGGAGAGACTCCCAAGGAGGCAGATGATACATGGAAGATTCTTGCATTAAAGCTGGAGGAAGTGCCTTTGCAGGACAGGAAACCTGCAGGCTGGGGTATATGGAGCTGAGGGTGTCCTCTGTGCAGAGGACATGTGGACTGTCCAGGTTTAAAAGAATATTGGATGCCAGGTGAGAATAGGGTGATATGTTTCATCAGGCAATGGGAAAGGACTTGAGCTCTTTTATCAGAGAAAAGGCATCATGAAACTTGCTTCCAGGGAAGATTAATTTGGAGATGGAGCAAAGGATGACAGAATGAGAGATTGGGGTTTGCCTGAAAAGCCCATGGGGATCAGTGATACCTGCCACAGCTTTCTCCCCAGTATAAGAATGGAGCTGATAGAGCACTCCATCACTTACTTGGGCACATGAATTACTGCAGTCTGTTCATCTGTAAAATGGGAATGAGGATGCTTGTGAGGATTCCATGAGGTAACAGAGCATGCAGCTCGGTGTCCCGCTGGCCCCATGGAAAGGTTCCACAGCTGCAATTACTGTCTAGCGAGGAGGAGGGCAAGATGTTGAGTGGCAGGGTCCGCTGTCACCCCACCCCCCCACCCCCCCACCCCAGGTAGCCCACTGTGAACTCAGGTCAGAGGAGCAAAACTCAAGAAACCCTGGGAGAGGGAAAGTGAAACTAATGGCCTACCGAGTGAGAAGCAGTGAAAGCCAAAAGTGAAATAAATGACAAATGATTGAACACTGAGAACTGAAATACTAACCCTTTGTGGTCTCTGTGTTCTCTGGGGTGATAGCAGGATGTCTGGGGAAGCTGCCCTTTTATTTTAAGAAGGGCTCTATTTAGGTAGTTGTTTGTTTTGCTTTCTCCTTAAAATAAGGAGTTTTCTCTTCATAAAGATCCTTTTATTCTAATCTAGGCTCTGAACAGAGGTGTCACCACAGGGGCCGGAAGCAGATACCACAGGGTGATGCACTGGGTTTGGAGACTGCCTGGTTTCGGCAGAGGGGAAGCCACCACAGCCTGGCCACAGTCAGGAAAGCTGTCAGGTGTTCAGCTTCATGTACAGTCATCACCCCCAAAACTCCCGGGAAAATCTCAGAGCTCCACAACAGGAAGGAGCTGACGTCAACGTATGTTTTGGGGACTTCAGATACAACTCTTAGAAGTGATGCCTTTGCCCTTTACTTGGTATCACAATAAACTCACCTTTCTCTGGGGAGATGGGCCAATTTGCTACACAGGGCACTTTTCATGAAAGCATATATGTGTAGACTATATCTTTTTAAAGAAACAGTGTTGCTTTCCTTTAAAGTATATAATAAGGAAAACTGGACTAAGTCCCTTTGTCCCTTCCCTGGAGAGGTCCTGGACACTTGAGACTGAGGCATGCTCCCTCCCTCACACGTGCGCACACACACCCAATAGGGATGTGGCCATTGGTCAGCACTGTCTATAAATGGTGCTTCTTGAATATTCAGGGACTGTGTGAGAAACCAAACAGCTTTGATACTGAAATGTTCCCATTTTCTCTATGAAAGAATTTATTCAATAAAAGAATTCAAAAAGGAAAAGAACTTCTACACACCTACTGTCTATATTTTTCTAATTTCAAAATCAGTGGTGTTTAGCTTTAATAATTTTAGTAGTTAAATAAATAAAAATGATAAAACAATGCTCACTAACCCAAACATTAGTGTAAATATGGCACAGATACTCACAATGAGCAGGGTCTTGCAGTAAGAAGGAACTTCTAGCTGCGTTTCCCATCCTCGCTTTCTTTAGATTTCCATCTTAGTACTTGCCTATCATTACTTGTGCAAAATATTTTTCTCCTGCTGTTTGGTCAGCTCCCAGAAGCCACATGCTGGCTTGTAGTCCTGCCAGACCTTGTATCTGACATAGTAGTTGCTCAGTTAATATTTGCCGAATGAATGAATAAACACAGGCATGAATGACTCTGGCAAAGTCCTGCCATAAGCAAGATGGTCCCCTATGCCCCATCGCACCCCTCTTCCGCTAGCCATACCCATTCTCTGTGCGCTTCACCTTAGCAGAAACATCTTCACTCAAAAAAACTTCGCAGTAGAGAAAACTCCCACCATCACGCCTTAGAGGTACGCACCCATCCCTGGCTTTGTGTTTTTTTTTTTTTTTTTTTTTTTTTTTTTGCTGAGAGTTCAGAAAATAGTGAGGCTTCTGAGGGAGTATCTATTTCAGTTCCAAACAGAAACAAGTGGGTGATTCTGTGGGCAGATGGCAATTCCTGAACACGGTAGGGTTGACTCATGCCCCAGGGTGCTCAGAATTTCCTCTGTTTTGTAGGCAGCTGGGGCAGACATAGCCGACCAAAGTGCTCTCCTTGAAGTAGACAAAAATGCAAAAAAGATATACCAAACTGTTCTTGGGGGGAAGGAAGGAGAGTAGAAGGAGTGCTGGAGAGGAACCGCAGGATTCAGAGAATTTATGTCTCCATGGACTGAAGGGGCCTTATGAGATCTGCCTCTCAAGTAAATGAAGGGACTGCCACGTGGCATCAAGTTTTGCCTTCCGGAGGCAGACACATTCATTGATGCACAGCATGGCCACAGCGGCCACACTTCATAGCATGCTTACTTCAGTGCTTTAGAAAGCAAAGATAATCTCTGTTATTAACCTGGCACAGATATCTTTAACTTTTAGCAGTAGTTTGGAAGAACAGTAAACAATGCAAGTCGGGAATGAAACTGCTCAAAACTTAGCTCCTTCCTGCTTATGTTATCTTGTGCAATTGATTTCACTTCTGGGATCCTCCCTTTGCAGGGTGTAAAGTGGGGATTATATTAAGCCTCATTTTAGGGTTCTGAGGATTAACCAAGTAACACTATGTTTTCACATAATACCTGAAAGATAGCCTGTCAGTCACAAACATCAGCCCTTGTTATTGTCATTAGTATTTAGAATGCTTCTTGGAACAAGGCTGAAAGCTGATGAGCCTGAGTGGAAAAAGCCTGAGCCTATTGGTCTCGGTGTTCACACACAGGCCTGCCTCAACCAGTCGTCTGTTTTCCAGTTCCTGGCTTCACCTGTCATTGTCTTTCTCACTATAGGAGATCAGAGCCTACTGAGACTAGTTTCACACAATAGCGTAAAAGAAAATTGCCTCTTTAGAACTTCCCTTCTATTCTGAAGAACAGATATTCAACAGAAACACACTGCTTTTTCTTCTTTGGGGAAAAAGCATTCACCTGCTATTAGTCTCCTGGTAGATACTTGCTCTTTCACTGCTTTTGGCATGAGGAGAGTGGAGAACCTCAGAAAAAGGAAGAAAGCACCCAGAAAGCACACCTGCTTCCACACTGTCAACCGTGGGGCGGATCTGCCGGAGGCACAGAGCTCTGCCCAACACCATCCCCACCCTCCATTTCCGCCTGGCATGGTGAACTTCTGGGCCATTCCCATCCATTCCACCCACACTTCCGTGTCAGAGTTTTTCTGCTGCATGAAATCCTCTTGTGAGCAGACCTGGCACTGGCTTAGAGCCTCAGGCATAGCTGCTGAACAAAAGTCCCATGAAATGAGTGGGAAGGGGTGTAGGTGAGGCTATTGGCAGGGAAGCTCAGGACTCCAGTCAGATGCTAAGTAGCCAACTGGGCTAAGTCAGAGACAAGGTTTGGATGTAGACATTGGACTTCTGTGTTACCTGCAGGTGTCAAGTGGGACCGTGATGGTGATCCAGTGATCCATCACTTGAAGGAAATATACCAGACACCAGTGACATTTGTAGACACCAGAGGATTAAAGTGACATAAGGAGCACTGAGATGCTTTTTGTCTGAGTAGTAGCATTAATTTGTAACAAAAAATCACAGCTATTTAAGCTCTATTTTGCTCAGTACCCATGCAAAAATACTTATATATATTTCATTTATATCATAATGATATATGTTGTCATATAAATACGATATATATAACATAGCATATCTACTTATAATATTTATAATATATTTATATTTGATATATTTACATATAGGATATGAAATATGGATCACTAATTTCATTGGCCTGGTAAGCTCCTCAGTTTTCACTTACTCATGGAGCATGACCCATATATCATGATTCGCAAAATCATTAGAAAATACTCTCCGCCAACACATTTCCTGATAGTATGGAGCACAAGTTCCGAGTCAGTATGTCCCAGGGCCATGGTCTCTCAGAGTCTTTCCAAACACCACAGGAAGCATAGCACTCTCTGGATTCTGGTTGTTTCCTGGCGTGCATCAATGCCGCCATGTACTACCTTGCAGTGTTTGGTCTTGGGTCTTTCCCAGATTGGTTTCCCCATTTTACTTGTAAGTTCTGTGTGGGTAGATGTAGCTTGTGTTCTTCTCTCACACAATAGCCTTGCTACTCAGAATAGTAGGGGTCCATATGTAGGGGTCCATGCACAACAAGATGGGTCTTCTATAGGAGCATGTCTAAACCAGAATCTCAGCTCCCACCCTGGCTATCCTGAATTAGAATCTGCTTCATCACAGGATCCCCAAGTAATTTGTAGGCACATGAATGTTTGGACAGTCTATGCTAGAGCACTTATTCTTTTTATTATTATTATTATTTATATCTTTAACATTATTGTATATTCCCTGTAGGTTACCCACCACCGATTCACCCATAGAGCACCTATTCTTAGTGAATAAAAAAGAAACCATGGAACCAGAGCAACTATGGGTATCATTATCCTGTCTTTCCAAAGTGGTGAATTCAGTCCTAACTGCAGCTTGAATCATTTGAGGAACTTAAAAAAAAATGTTATTGTTATGTCTGGCTCTCATCCCCCAAATATCTGACTTAATTAGTCTTAATTGATCTTGGGTGGGGGTTGGACATCATTTTGCAAATCACCCCCACTGGTGCTGGGACCCAGTACTCTAAATAGATTTCCCAGTGAGACCTGTGTTCTCTTATTGACAGATGCAAATCCTAGACAATGCAAATGGTCAAAAACGATCTGAGTAACTTTAGAGTGGAAAATACCTAAAGTACTTGGAGATGATTATATTATTGCTTTCCCCTAAATGCATGACTTATTTGAAGCCCTGGTGGGGGATTCAGTTTTGGGTTGTTGACTCATTGGCAAACACTGCTGGCTTCCCTGGCAGTGTTCAAGATAGGAATTGCTCAGCAGCTGTTTCATCTCCATTGAGTGGTTTGAGGGCAAGGACCATCACCTTTTTTATGTAATACTAACGCATGAACGGATGGGTGAATATATGTCACCCAGAATCCACATGAAGACATACGGGAACTATTGGACTGAAATTTAAGAGGCCTGGATTCTAGTCCAGGCTCTGCTATTTTTCCTGTTTTCCCAGTGGCCTTGGTTTGTCCTCAATCCTTTTTCTTGCTATCTAGAGAATTTCTTCTCTAGACATTCATGCATGTAGGGTGCCCTTGTCAAGCCAACTACAGCTCCCTCATGTGGGAGTATACTTTCTGTGTTTCATTCTCACTTTTCATGAATATGTGTATTAAAATATTAGAGAACATAATAAGAGCTTGTATCAGGAACCCTGGTTTACAGAGAGGTAATGACCCTGGGAATTATACTCAAAATTTGTGTGTATATATTTATATATGTATATATATATGTGTGTGTGTGTGTGTGTGTGTGTGTGTGTGTGTGTGTATGTATATATATTTTCTAAGAAAACAGTTAACAGATCTCATTAAATTTTCTCAAAGACTCACCATTCAAAAAAGATTATGAACCCCAAAACTCGGTGGCTTCTTGCTGTACACTGTACTTCCTGTTGAGAAATTCAGGCTTTGTGCATAGGAATGGTATCTTTAGATAGTGAGGTACTCTAGGATATTTCTTCTGCTCCCACATTGCTATCTTGGGTGACTGACTTCACCTAAGCAGAACTTCCTGAAGAAATTGTTAAAAAGGATGACGAAAGAGGAAGACAGAAGAGGTGAAGGCTTGTTAAGTTTATCAGATACCTGCCTAGACAGAGATCTGAATGAGCGAGGGGGGTCTCGGGAAGTTTAGAGCTACTGAGAAGGCTGAGTGCATCCCGGGGTGGGGTGCATTGTCAGCACCCCAATGATGCCAAGGTGCATGCATTTTCAGCCCGAAAAGAAGAGATCATAGAGTCTAACTTCAGAGGGATCAGAGGCTAGCACTTCAGTCTCCTGCCTGGTTTGGAAAATCTTTGTACCACTCCTGACAAATTTTCATTTAGGCTCGGCTTAAACCCTTCCAGAGAAAGAACCCAGACTGTGCAGAGGAAAGGGGTGGAATAATTCTTCACTATGAATGTTTGGCTATTGGAAGCTCCCCAAACACAAATAACCCTATGGTTCAAGTTTTATCATTTCAGCAACTTCTCTCCCAGTCTCAGTCAACTTCTCACTCAAATTATCCTGCTTTTCTGTTTCTCGCTATTACCCAGAGTTTGGGTAAAGGGAGCACATCTTGGACAGGATCTTGCTTTCTCTCCTCCACCCGAGAATCCACACTCTATATGATCTGGCTGCTTCTTGGATTTGAAAAGTGTGACAATCACATATCCCCAATTTCATTTTCTGGGAAGGGAAATAAAAAATAGAGGTTGGAAGACAGGAGAGAAGAACCAGATTGGTTAGGTTAGAAGGAGCCCAGAATGCCACCTGTCCCTCTTCCCAGCCAGCATGGGCACCCTCTGTCACGCTCCAGAGAGGTAGCCAGATAGCTTCTACTTGAACATATTCAGAGATGGGAGGGTTATAACTCTTTGAAGCAATTTATTGAGTTAAGAGTCTTTTTTCTTTTCTCATAGGGAATGACCTGGGATAAGACAGAGAGAGAGAGAGAGAAAGAGAGAGAGAGAGAGAGAGAGAGAGAGAGAGAGAGAGAGAGAGAGAACCTCATGTAACACCTCTCTGTAAGAAACAAGGAACTCATTTGAGGGCAAGATTTCTGTAAGCTAGCAGACAATAGGGCCTCACTAATAGCTAGTGGTGTTTTTACCTTGACGTTTACAACTACAACAATCATGACAATGGTGGGCCATGCTTGAGTGAGTGGAACACCTTGTTAGAGTGGAAATAACCTACAGTGAGATGCCAGCTTTTGGTGCTTTGACACGCAAAGGTCTTTCAACCCAGACCCTGTTGTGTATGTCTGCAATTTGGAAACTTTTCATCCAGAAGTACCCCATCTTAAATGTACTTTTAAAACAAAATTTCTTTTCAGAATTCTTAACGTAGAGGGACCTGGAAGGGGATCTCCAATAATGTTCATTAGGAGGTGCCTTGACCTGCTTTCCACTCCCAGCAAAGTTCAATTTCTTCCCTAATTCTTCTCTCCATTGTCTTCAGGTGACCTGTCCCACTTCCCTGGGGTGACTATTTTTGACATTTCTATTGAACACTGGGCAATAGGGGAGCAGGGAAATGAACTCGAATGGCTGCTGTGTTGAGGGACACCCTGACCTAAGGTGACTCTAGCAATGACAAGACTGACTTCAACAAGAACATCCACAAAAGTATCCAGAATACTCAAAGCTTTGGCCAAAAACTTCTGAGATGAGTGGGTTCAAGTGAAGGCAGCATGGGGCACATTCACCCCTCTTTGTAAGTGTCTCAAATGGACACATTAATGAAGTCACTTCTTTTTGTGCCTCCACTTTCTCAAATCTAAAGTCGACCATGTATGCAGCACTACCTGTTTAGGACATGCTGTATTATAGTAGCCACTATAATTATAGTAGCCACTTTTATGTGACTATATTATAGTAGTCACTTTTACCTAATACTTTATATTTGGTAAACTCCCTATATTGACTAAAGCCCTCTCTCTCCAAGATAAATCATGAAAATGAGGGAGCTAATAGTAGTAATAACACTTTGGGACCCAGAGAAATTCAGTGATTAAATGTGAAGAGTTAAACATTTTGTGTTTTAGTGACAAATGTGAAGATGTGTGTGGAAATTCCAGTGTGGGCAGTCTTTACAAGAAGGGATAATTAGACAAAAATATCATCTTAATGGGTTTCTACTTTTTTTTTTTTTAGTCTAGGGGATGAAGATTTGATCACAGAATTCCTAGAATGAAAGAAAGATGATCAAGGCACAGATAAACTCACAGAATTTCCACAATTCTGAGAAAGGTGCCTTTAATAACTTGCCTGGTTGGTAACATCAGGAGAATTCTCTTTTTAACCACATCCCAGCACCCAGTAATATAGAGACTAAGCACGCCCAAGTTGACTAAAATATCCCCTCTAGCCCATCACAACTTTAAATGGTGGCTTTGGAAATTTTCAGAATGAAAATCTGCCTTATGAATCAGCTAGAAATTGTGTCTGTTGACAGTCTGCTTGACTTCATTAGAGACCTCTCATTCTTGAGAAATAAAGTGTTGTTTAAAGACTGGACTCCTCTTGAAGGAAAAAAATCTGAGATGAGATTATTTCTTACCCAAAGTGTCTCCTTTGCCATATGTTGATCCCATTCTCTTTGGCCACCAGTTCCTCATTTGCCTTTTGAATGGACTATTTCAAGAGCTTCACACCTTGCCTCTGTGCACCCAACCTCGCTCCACTCTATGTCAGTCATCTCCATAGAGCTCTGACCCTGTCTGCAATGATCAGAAAGAACCTGAGCCACAGAGATATATGTTTGAATCTCCGCACTGGCACTGCCTGGGACACTTCTAAGTTTGGTTTTTCACTGCAAAGCAGTTAGGAAAATTAAAACATATATTTGGACATAGAAGCTACTCTGAATGGTAATCTTTACTGTCTAGTAGTCTTTTGTTGACTACCAAGTGAAATTAAAATTTTTAATTGTACTAACACCTTGCATCATTTATTTGGTTCCCATCCTATCTTTGCAGTCCCAACAACTTCATGTCCCCATCTAGGGCCAGAGCTACTGTGGACTATTTGTGCCCTAATGCTCTGCTGTGTGTTTGGCTCTGTGATTCTCTCAGTCTGGAATCTCTGCTTAAGGAAATTTGCCAGTCCCTGTGTGCCCGTGGCTTTAATGAACGTTATAGCCCCATGCTCCTGTGGAGCTTACCACATTTCAATTTATATTATGGTTATTATATCTATGCCTTTCTCCCCCTTACCAGGTTATAAATCTCTTAAGGATCCAAACTATGTCTTGTTCATTTTTGTATTTGTTAGTGTTGAAAAGGAATAGAGGTATTGTAGAGTTTTTCTGAGAACTGAGTGAAAGAATCCACATGATATTTTTACATGACTGACTGTCTGCAAGACCAATCACAACCTCAGATAAATCACCGATGGCAAGTCAGCACTCAAGGGTACTTGATATGTGCTTCCCAATGATAACACGTGATGAACAATAAAGATGTGGCTGTTCTGGCTGGGACTGACCTCCCACTGGGCAAGGACCCTGATGAGGCAGAAATCACATAGGTGCTTTCTAAAATCAGGCCCATTTTAACTCCAGAAAAGTTCCTACACTTGGGTCCGTTCTCAGCCCAACCTATCTTGGCCACTTCCCCCCAAACGAGCAAAAAGATTCTTTATATGCATCATCCTGTTTCACTTCTTAACCCATCTTTCTGCAGCCAGTTGGCATTATTATGTATCTAGAAGTTAAAGATATGACACGATACACTGCTATCTTATCAGTCTTCCTGGGTAAGCAAGGGAAGAAATTATTAGAAAATTCACACTTGATAGAAAAGGTGGTTTGAGGTAGAAGTTGGTGGTTTCTTATTTCTTAAAAAAGCATCTTTGACTAAATTCACTTGAAAGGATGAATGAAATTCAAAATTTGCATATGTGTATAAATATTTATACACATACATATATACGCATATGTTGCCATCAGAACATAAGAAGTAGCGTTCTCAAAGTGAATGTGCTTATAAAGGTATGGCAGCAACCCAGATGTCCAAAAATAGATGATTGGATCAAGAAGATGTGATACATATACACAATGGAATACTATTCAGCATGGAAAGAAGATAAACACATGCAATTTGCAGCGACATGGATGGAATTAGAGGGGATCATACTCAGTGAAATAAGCCAGAAAGAAAGAGAAAAATATCGAATGGTTTCACTTATAACAGGACTATAGGGAGGCGGGGTGGGAGAGAGACAATCTGGGGGGGCGGGGAGGAGGGAGGCGGAGGGAGGGAAGGAAAAGGGCACAAAATGGAATAGAAAAGAACACAAGGGACCATGGAGATGGATCACGGGTGAATTGGTGGTGGGCTACCCAAGGGGAATACAAAATGTAAAAGACATAAATAACAATAAAATATATATTACAAAAAAAATAAAAAAATAAATACCTTATAAAATTACACTTTCAAAAAAAAGTGAATGTGCCTATATTTTCTAAAATTTCTGTAAAGTTGTACACGTAAGGAGCTTCCTATGTATTATTTCCTGAGGTAGCAAAAGACAAACCATACAACTTTTATGAGAGCTTAAATTATCCCAAAATTACATATATATGTTACTGACACCGCCAGCATATTAACCTGGTCTAGGAGAGATTCCAGGTAGCCTTTTTGTATTCTCCAATGGCAAGTGAGTAGAAAAGTAAATCCATTGAAAAATGAAAGAGAATTTCTTGAGGAATCTGCTCATTAGCATGCTGTTAATACTCAAATATCACACTCTGTTCTTCCCAGAATTAACTGTCACAGACTTTGAATGACAGGAGAGTCCACCATTCCAAGCCCTGTTTTATAGATCAGGGACAACTGAGGCATTAAATGGGGCCCCAGTAGGTCATGGACAAGGGATGGAACCCAGGATTTACCTCCTCGATATTTTAGACTTAGGTGTCCCCTCCAATTCTGTGAGTAGGAGAGGTAACATCCTTTAGCCTTCCTAAGACTCAAGACCCCCCCGTGTCCTCTTACCTGTCACACAGCCAGGCACCATGACCAATGTGAAGAATACCCACATCAGCAAACGTGGCTCCATCTCCCTGGCACCTGGGATCAGCTTCCTATGAGGTGGCAGTGGAGAGGTAGCTCTCTGCCAAATGCTGGTTTTCCTGTCGGCGTCTTATTTGCATCCCCCTGGGAGGATGGGGGGATGAAAGGATCAGTCCATCTGAGTTGTCATCTTTGCTAGTCCATCAGTCACTGTGACAGGAGCTGTTCTCTCTGTTAGGAGTCAGGAAACCGTGCCTCACAGTGGGCTGAAATATAGGAAGTGGTTTTAACCAGTTTTTTTTTTTTTTTCAATTGCTGGGAGGTGTGGGCTGGGTTGGTGAGAAGTAGGGTTGGCTTCGTTTATGAAGTTTCTCAGCTTCCCCTAGAAAAGGAAAGGGAGATTCCCTGATGTTGAAGGAGGGTGAGCAAGCACTTCTTGTCAGTGGTCTCATTTAGAGTTTCATAAACTGACGTCACGGTGAAATCAAGGTACTCCCCCAACCTTGTAACTCCCTGAGATGGAGGAGCACGGCTATGCCAAAGTGTGGACGAGCGTTTTTGACCACAGGAGGGAAAATCAAGTGGGCACAGGATTGGGACTCCAATATTCAGGTCATTGAAAAGGAAGCAGCAAATTGGCCCATACTTGAAATTCATGAATAATCTCCCAAGATATACCATCAGTACTAGCCATAATCACTTTGCCATAATGTCCTGGGGTCCTGAAAGTGAGTTGTCAATTTATAAGATATTTTGCCTCCAGATCTGTCTTTCTCTTAAAGGCCCATACTATATGTGGGCTTTGTTTTAAACTCTGGACTTTTGCAGTAACATTAAATCTCATTTCCTTGTTAAACATCTGAGCTATTTTCTCATTTTCACAAAATAGTAGACAATGTTCTGCTATCTGGAAATTCATGCCCCATAGCAATCATTTAGTTATAGTAAAACATGTGTTTAAAAATATTAGAGAACAAGGACAGATATAGACAAAAGGAAGACATCTAGGCATGCCAGAGCAGAGGCTGACCCCAACGTATATCACCTCCACTCCTGGCATTCCAGCAGAGGGGCCACTCCTGAAAAGAGCCCCGGAGTTCTGCAAATGAACTAGGAGTAGTGTCCAAGCTAAGGAACAGAGTTTGCAGGAAAACTAGTGAACCAATTCCTTTCTGGGACTGGTGTGCTTTTCAAAAAAATGACAATATTTTCTGTTAAGATTCCGGGGCGGGCATAACCTCATTGCTGAAAACATTTTCAACTATCTGGATGAGTAACAGTTCCTGTTAGCTTCAGTTCTCAAGCTGGAAGTTTTTGCTAGCTATAGTTACCATCATAATTTTTAATATTTATTTTTATTTATATAGGCATACAAGAACTGGGGTGTAGGCCAGAGGTGCGGGGAATAAGAGGATTCACCAGAGACAGAGTGGGGAGCAGAACAGGTGGACTGACTGAAATACACTGCTGAGGGGAGCAATGGGCAAGACAGGAAAGGTCTGCTGTGCCATGTGGGTCAGCTTCCTGGCAGATCAAGCTCAAACAACAGCGCTGAGACCTAACCCTTTTGCCAGCAGAAAGGCCCCCATCATCATATAAATTTTAAAAACTATAGAAAAATTGAAAGTATAATACAAATAACTTCTCCCCCCAACACACAAAAACATGTTGACATGTTGCTCCTTCACCACCAATTACTCTAGCGCGCGTTTCCTATGAACGAGGACTTTCTGCAACACCTTTACAGGCATCGAGATCAGGAATTAACAGTGACGCCTTATTACCACTCAGTCCTCAGGCCCACTTTTCTCTAGTTAACTGCAATAGCTGTAGAACTAGGTTCGGAATTGCTCGTTGCATTTAGTTGTCTGTGTCTTTAGCAGGTTCTTTGGCTTTTCTTGGTTTTCATGGTGGTACATTTTTGAGGACTACAGGCAAGATGTTTTGTAGCTTATCCCTCAATTTGGATTTATTTATTATTTCCTCATGATTAGATTCAGGTTTTGCCTCTTTGGCAGGAATAATACAGAGGTAGTGAGATCTTATCATCACACCTTTTTAAGCCATAATTAACAATGACTTGGATCACTTGATTACAGGGGTGTCTTCCAGGTGCTTCTGCAGCAAATTCATCATTTTCCCGTTTATAAGCATTTAATGATAATATGTAAATATCTCATTATACATCAGAATTTCAGTGTGTTCATTTACTTTCTCATATCTATATGGACTCATTTTCTATTCTATTCTGTGGATTATAATCCACAGAAGGCACCAGGAGGCACCATGTCCATATTGTCAGTTGTCCTTTGGGAGTCCATTCAAGCTGACGTCTGTGTCTTTTGATATGTCCCCATCATTCTTTGAATACTTCCTTACTTTGGGGACATAAAAAGATTTTCCAAGTTGAGCGTATACTTTTTTCTCGCTCTGCCTTAGAATCAGCAATTTTTCCAAAGAACCCTGATTACTTTATTTATTTTTGAGGTTTTGAATTTTTTTATTGAAGTATCATTAGTTTACATCCTTCTCGAAGTTTTGAGAGTACTGGGTTTCCTCCTGCAGGTGTGGTCACCACAGCAATCACCCCACATTGTCTTTTGTGCTCTTACCTCCTAACTCCTCCTCACCCATCTTTCTCCTTCTCCTGAGTGCCTCAGATCTGTGGTCAGCTTTAAAGGGTTGGTGTTAATGTTTACCTTTGTCTGACTCTTTGGTTTCTCCACATTCCACATATAAGTGACTCCATCCAGTGTTTACGTTTCTTCTTCTAGATTAATTTGCTTAGCATAATCCTGCTTCCTTTAGAGATAAATGATCTTTAGAAATCAAGATGTGCTCATTGCAATTGTGGTAGCACTACTCCCAGGCTCTCCCAATGGTCAGAGCTATTAATATTTGCATGTATACACACACACTCACCCTTACATCTAGATTTACTTCCATATCCTTCTTTACATAGTGAAAACCGTAAGTTCACACTGATACATTCCAACATCCCAATTTCAACCTAACACCACGGGTTGTTTTTTCTTTTCTGTATTTGTAACTGTCTTCCCTGACAGTAGGAAATTTGGTTTCTATTTTCTCTAGTTTATTTGTTTTTAGCTCAATCTCCTGTATGCTACTAATCCACCATGACCTTCTCCACATGGATACCCTCTTCTTGCTGTCTAGGCAATGAATCCCTATTGTAGCCCAATGCCAGGCTCTAAAAAAGTAGCTTCCTCACCCTGATCACACTCTGACAGCCCTTATTAGGCTGAATCCCCACCCTTTGGGTCTCCTTCTGACCCTGCTTAGGTGATAGGCCACCATTCTGGACCATTCTCCTGAGATGACACTTGTTTGTGTTCTGACACCCCTGGGGTCAGACCCCTGCAGAACCCTCTCCTCATACGCTCATGCTCCCATAGCCCTCACATTTCTGCCTGTTTGGACCCTAATGTGTTTCTGATGTCCCCATTCTAGAAGATCTTCCCATGGAGACACCTCCTGGTGCCTTTGGGCTGGGAACCCAGCTCTGGTTATTGTCCTACTTATATTGGAGCACCACAGATGCCTCCCTCATTTTGCTCCACTTGGAAGCTTTAGGATTGTTAAGGAAAATGAGGCCAACACTTGGAATCCAGACAAGCTCAGAGCAGGAGCACATTTGTAAAGAAAGAAGAAACAAAACTGTAATGACCTCTGAGTTTCCTATTTTTTTTTTTTTTGCTTTAGAAGATCTTAGGAATTAATATTTCTTATTAGAGAGTAATAAATACTTAAAGTTCATGAATACCTTCAACTTCTTATTTTTCCATGAACTTCATTGTTATTCACAAATACCTATTGTGATTCAAATTTCTTCCTAATATTATAGAGTTTTGCATAAACATATCTAGACATTTGAACCAAGAAGTTACTAATATTTAAGTAGCTATGCAACACCTAGGTAGGTTCACTACTAAAAATATGGAAAAAAGCCACCCTGGTGGCCTAGGGGTTGAGTCTCAGTGCTACCACCATGAAGGCCTGAGTTCGATCCCCGGCCAGGGAGCTAACCCATGTGGCACAGCAGACCTCTCCTGTCTCACCCACTGCTCCCCTCAGCAGTGTATTTCAGTGGATCTGCCTGTTCTGCTCCCCACTCTGTCTCTAGTGGGTCCTCTCATCACTCACCCCCCTACCCCCCGCACCTCCCAGTTCTTCTGTGCATGGATAAATAAAGAAATCTTAAAAAAATAATAATATTTTTAAAAAATGGAAACAGCAGAACAAATATCTTTAAGATATTTAACAAATATCTTTAAGCATGTAATTACAAGATATCTAAATTCATATTAATGAAGAGTTTTAAAAAATGCCATACAAAGCTTTATAATTTTTTGACAAAATAAGAGGAGCCGACTCTTGGTGCTAAGATGGGCTAATGTAAAACAACTTAGTTGAGTTTTACAGTTTGCGCGGAGCTGACCTTTTAGTCTTGAGCTTTCTAGTTGATGTTTGGCTGGATGATGCTGAAACAGAAAATGGAGGGAGAGGAAAAGAAAGTATATTCATTGGGTCAGCAATGGTATTTTCTCTCCTTGTTGAGAATCCACATAACAAAGCTGCTGCCCTTAAGAAATGTACAACTAAGATGGAAAGACATGAGTATCACTTCCTCCCAGAGACCTTTTCTAATCTTTTATACTTACTCTCACGGCCTGTGCCGTGCTGTCTTGTAACCCACTATTTATATGCTGTTTCCTCCTTTGGTCTGGTGGTTAATCTTTTTAGGGGTTAGAACCCTTTTAAATCTGATGATTATATGGTTTCTTCTCTTGGAACAGTTTAGTCAGCATATAGCCAGTAATTTGGCAGGTGTTTCAGGAGAGCTGTGGTGCTTTGGACTTCAAGTCCCAAAACTTGCAGATTAAACATCTCTGTGCCAAACTGTGGCTCTCTAGAGGACTAAATCTTTGAACTCATGTCACTTAACAAAGTGTTTAATATATATGGGAATCTAATTGCAAGGACACATGTATTTTGAAAAATATTAAAACAATTTCAGACTAATTCTTTGTGAAAACATCTCAAAGTTTTGTAAAAGTCTTCCCAAACAGGATTTTTTAATAAGTGCAGCTCTAAAATTTCAGTAGAGGTGTTTTTGTTTGTTTATTTGTATTTGGAGAAAGGGGCAGCTAGAAAACATTGATAGATTGGGTCAAAGAAAAGAACCCTAGTTAAAATTTAACTCACAGGCAGTTGGTCAACTAACTAAGTTAAGTTTCAGTTTATAATGAAATTACTCAGCTCTACCATTGTAGAAGTGCTTGGTTCTTTCTAGATGACACTGTTCATCACATTTTGCAACACATTTCTGACACAAACCTCCTTATCTTAGGTTGGAAACAATTTTCTAAAAGTAAAAAGTGACACACCTGTGAGGATGGCACACATTAAAAATGCAGGCAATAACAAATGCTGGAAAGGATGTGGAGAAAAAGGAACTCTTCTACACTGCTGGTGGGAATGTAAACTGGTCCAACCACTATGGAAGGCTGTATGGCGATTCCTCAGACTGCTAAACATGGAGCTTCCATACGACCCAGCAATCCCACTTTTGGGAATTTAC
>PVIJ01002257.1:0-47983 GCA_004024925.1 Scalopus aquaticus | reverse complement strand
TATGGAATACTATTCAGCATGGAAAGAAGATAAACACATGCAATTTGCAGTGACATGGATGGAATTAGAGGGGATCATACTCAGTGAAATAAGCCAGAAAGAAAGAGAAAAATATCGAATGGTTTCACTTATAACAGGACTATAGGGAGGCCGGGTGGGAGAGAGACAATCAGTGGAGGGAGAGGGGGGTGAGGAGGGAGCCGGAGGGAGGGAAGGGAAAGGGCACAAAATGGAATAGAAAAGAACACAAGGGACCATGGAGATGGATCACGGGTGAATTGGTGGTGGGCTACCCAAGGGGAATGCAAAATGTAAAAGACATAAATAACAATAAAAATATATATTATAAAAAAAAATAAAATAAAAGTAAAAAGTGACAGTAGCATATCATAATAAGAAGAGCAATATAAATTCAGGAGGGGAGTAACTACTAGATTGATATGATTGGCAAATGCCTGAAAATTGTCCTTGTAGGAGAGCCTTGGTAAGTGGCAACTGAGGTAGCAAAGCATAATCTGTGGCTGACCAGAAGTAGAATTGGGTAGAGAGGGAGAAATATCAGTTGGGTTCAGAATGGATGGATCTTGTGGGATAGAATAATATGTTTGGACTTTAGCCACTATAAATGTCCAAACATAACTCAAGTGAGATCAGAATTAGCCTGAGATAGTATGGTGTGCAGGAGAGAGTAGCGGTACAGAGGAGATTGGAGATGTAGAGACACTAAGAGGCTCTCTGGGCCTGAATAACAAGGAGATGAAAGAAGTGATGCAAGTTGGAATAGCAGAGAGGATTGATGTGAGAATGTCTTGCAAAGGAAAAATGCAGTTTTTAATACCTGGTGTATGGGGGAAGAGAGGCAGAGAATGGGACTTACAAGCTTTGGGAGAGAGAAAATACACTCATTTGAGTTTCATCTTTTCCTTGAACACTCCCTAGTAAAGATGCTAGGAAAGATGAAGTGAAGACAACATGGGGAAATAGGAAAAGATGACAGATGATTAATTCACATATGTGAGTGTATGGTTAGGTGAGTGGCAGAAAGCTGACACCATTAATGAAAAGACAGGAGTGAGTTATAAACTTTTGGTTACTCTCTCATTCCCACTATATTGGATGATCCTTGAAGACAGAGATTTTATTTTCGACATTTATTATCTAGGCTACCCTAAACCTTGGCTCTCCAATGTCTCCCCCCACATAAATGAGAGTTTATGACAGAAATTGTTTCTATTGATCAGAATCAAGGTCAAGGAAGAGGGGATGAAGGAGTAGCAGCTGAAAGGGGAAAGGTGGTCAGAAATCAGTCTTCTTTCACTTTCCTTTCATTTATCATTATGGTTTCTCCTGGTCATTTCAACAATGTCCTTAGTCCCAAATGGCACATACTCTCCTATGAAAAGAACATAAAAGAGATGAATTACAAATGATTGAATGCAGAAATAAAAAGCAAGGAAAAACAAGGGAAGAGGAGGCGAAAAAAAAGAAGTAGGGAACACAGAGATGGATGGTGAGTCTGGGGTGCTGATTAGTGAACCATGGTTTGCTAATTCTTGATGTAAAGGATGGGGTCTTACTGGAGACTAAGGATTACTGAGATAAGCATGCTATTGAATCCACTTATTAATATTTTCAGGCATTGAAACACTAGTTCTCTGAGACGTGCTGATAGGGTGGGCATCTGTGTGCACATTAGAGATACCGAGGTAAGAAATGCTGCTCTATAGAAAAAAAGGAAATAGTGGCTCGATGAAGAAGTAAGATTTCATGAATGGCAAAGAAGGGATTTGGATAGAGTGAAAATTAAGGAGAACTTTGGGGGGAAATTATTGCTTAAAAGAGATTTAATAACTTGTTGGAAGGTAATAGTTTGCTATTTGCTTTGTGGTGGTAATGCTTTCTCCCAACATTCCACAAAATTCTTGAGTGAAAGTCCCATTTCTCGTTCATGCAGTTCAGAACCGAAAGCTTTGAGGCTACATTAAAATGCTGAGCACAGCTTTCTCTGTGAGATAGGATGAGAGGAAAGCCCATTTGGGTGAGAAATCACATGATTTCCTTCTTTCCTGCTGCTGGCCTCTTAACCATTTCATTATTTACTCTCTACCAGGGAAATCTAAGGGAGTAGAAAGGTGAAACTCGTGTAAAAGAATTTCACTTCTATGGAGTAGTCCATGAACAAATATTGTCCAACCACTTACAATGAAAGTCTTGTGCTCGGATCTGAGGAAGATCCAAGAAATTAAGATATGGCGCTATTCCGAGGATTCTTACAATCTAATCAAAGAGGAAAAGAGATGGGCCCTTGACAAAGGAAATGATTGGTGGATTCTGCAAGGATCCTTTAAGCATTCTGGCCTGCCTGCCTCACCCCATTCACCACATAAAAGCAGCCTTGCTCTCTCATCTCACACTCTTCTTTTTCTAGTGTAGCTGTACGCTGGGCTGTGACCTCAGAACCAGAATTCAAAGCAAGGAGAAATCTGCTTTCTTGGACAGTGGCAGCACAATGACCAGGCCTGGTGCAGAGAACCTGTTATTTGCATGGTTGATGTGCCTTTTCGGTTCAGTGAGGGATGTTTTCCCAGGCTCGTGGGGAATCAGGACTTTTTATCCTCTATCTTTTAGATATGGACCTAAAATTTCCACTTGAGGTCCCACAATTTGCTCTTTTCATTTCTTTAATCATAAAAGCATTTACTATTGCTAAACAGTTGCCGATAGCAACATTTAAATACAAGAAATTATTTACAGTATTCAATTATATTTATCAACAATTGAATGAGCCACATTAAGAAGTTTACTGGTACATCGTGATATTCCAAATTACTGCAAAGATGTAAATGTATTCAGTGTGATGACAATGTTTTACTTTTTACAAGTTTTGTATCTTTTAGTTACATTTTCCCAGTTGATCACATCCAAATATCTTTTGATAACCAGGTCTGAGATTTTTATACTGCAGGTAATAAACACGTCCCACACATTGATCCTCAGTGGTGGAGTAAGACCTGCTGCTCCTGCCAGGGGGTTCTGTTAGAACAAGTAGTGATCTGTAAGCGACCCTGCTCCTCACTGAGAGCTAACCAGCCCAGCCTGAGCCTTGCACACCAATTGGATACAGACATTCAACTTCTTCTCTAATTTGTCAAAGTCCCTTTTGATGGATTCCACTAATTCCCCTTTGGGTTCTCCACCACTGTTAGGGGTCAGCTTTATCCAGAGAAATGGCATGATCCATGTGACCTCCACCATGGAACTTTAGTGCAGTCTGAAGAGCTACCTGAGTTGTAAAGTTGCCTTGGCCAGTGCCTCCTGGGACTTCTCTGTGGTATTCGTGGGGTCGACATAGGTCAGGCGGTTTTCCATGGAGCAGCTGCAGAGTGAGGGCACTGATGTGCGGCTCCGGGTCCTATATTCGTAGGGCAGGTATGCGAGACTGTGCCTCCGCCAGGAGCCCACAGACTCCAGAGCCTGCACCAATGTCCTGCTTGCACTGCTGCTGGCTGGAGATGGTGTCCCCCTCACCGCGCTTGGGCCTTTTCCCAGCTCCAACCTCCACACAGGCTGCCCTCGCTATTTTTTTTTCATGTTTATACGTTGTTGGGTGCGTTCTTCAGTCTTACTTAATTCAATGACATCATAAATTTTTTTAAAGATTTTATTTATTTTATGCATACAAGCTGGGGTGCAGGACAGAAGGTGGGGCGGTGAGAGGATTCACTAGTGGGGAGCAGAACAGGCAGATCGACCGAAATACACTGCTGAGGGGAGCAGCGGGTGAGGCAGGAGAGGTCTGCTGCATCATGTGAGAATCTCCCCGGCCAGGCATCGGGCATCGAACACACACCGCAGCTGCCGACAGCTGCGCAGCGCTGCGCTTAACCTGTTGCGCCACCAGGGGAGGGCTCATAAATTTTTTTTAGATGAAACCAACTGAAGATCCAGGACCAAGGCACTTCATTCAGGACGTGGGAGGTGTAAAGACAAATTAGAAATGCCCTGCTCCAGAGAGTCCGCAATCTAATTATGGGGCCAGGGAGCAGAAAATCCCCAAATATGTGCAAATTCATCTGTCAAATTGCTGTTCCTTCAAAGAGCAAATAAACTAACATAAGAGAAACTGGAGTATGTACGTCTTCAATCCATGTTTAGGTGGGTGGATGGACAGTGTCGTGATTGATGCCTCCCCTTCGTTGAGTATGTAATATGGCTTCAGATTTTGCCCTACTTGCTGCTATGCAAATAGACTTATTTCTCTCAAACTGGTGGTGAGAGAACACTGCTGCTAATTCTACGAAATCTACAGGTGCATCCTGTTATTGCGACAGTGAACAGAATTTCTGCAGTTTGTAATTTCCATCAGATTTTACTAGATGGGGCTCAGGGGTACCGTGGAAAGCCGAAGTCCACCATGAATCAAATAATTGTTCCTTACTCACATGTCTAGTTCCAAAGGAACTATTTGACTGTTGTGATTTGCTCTGCCCATAAATACTGGAAGAAGAGTAGTTTGCGTGAAGCATAAGTTTCATAGCGTCCTCTGGCTCTAGCAGTTACAAATTGACATTATTGAGTTGTTCCTGATGGCTATTCCTGTTGAGAGATTGTCAAAAAGTCATATTTCTTTACCCCCTTCTTCTTTGAGAGCAGGAGGGATTTCCTAGATGGATATCAGTAAAAGCTCCCTCAGCATTTCCACTGTGGCTCTCATTTGGGATGATCAATTACCAGTGGTTGCCTGAAACAAAAATTCTGGAACTCCATCTGTGTTCACTGGGCTGTGGAAATTCAGAATGGGTGTGTAGGTATGTCTGTATCAATTTGGGGGGTTTGGTCTGGATACCTATTTAGCTAAGTGACTTTCCTGCATTCTTACCCACTGCTTCTACTTTAACCTTCTCGAAGAACAATGTCATTCCTCCCCCCTTATTTAAAAGTTAGAGTCTTAGGGATGTCCCTAATGTCTTTGAAATTAAGCCCAGATTCCACAGCCTGGCATTGAGATCTTGCATAATCTGTCCTGCATAATTTCTTCAATATGAATTCTTTACTATTCTTTGTGCTGTCTTTTGGTACAAAAAAATCACCAACTCCTCTCTAATCCCCCAATATGCTCTCCTCTTTTCTGGGTTCTCTCTTCCAAATCCCTAGATCCATATTTAACCCTTGTCTTTAATATCCAGCTCCAGTGCTGCCTCCTAAAAGAAATCTCACCATATCCCTCCACCTAGAAGCACCCTCACTCCCTGGAGACTCAGGAATATCAATAATCATCACTAGCCCTGATTAAACATACTAGCTGGCAGGTGCTGTGCTAAGCATTTCGTATGTGTAACCTTGTTCACTTCTCACTGCAAATGGATGAGGCTTGCATGCTATCACAATTTCCATTTTACAAATGAAGGCATTGAGTCTCCTTGTGGTTATGAAACGCCCACACACATAAGTAGTTAAGGGTGGTTTCATGTCTAGATCCTCAGTTATGTCTGTCTCCTAAAGACCACTGCTTCCATCACCTTCAGAGTATTTTCCAATTGATAATTGTATGATAACTCCCTGGAGACACATCTGATTGTTCTAACTGGACTAGACTCTACATGCTTTCAGAAGCAGGGTGTGCCTCTAAGTCACCTTTTTTCTTCCCAGTGTCTCATACAGTACCTTGTACATAATACTCAATAAGTTTCTGTTTAATGAATAATTGCATGGAAACCCCCCTGCACTCGCCCCCCCCCATTAGAGCTCTGATCTGGGGAGACAAGTTAATATATCAGCACTAACTGGTTTTCATCAGGCTTTTACTTTATGTAAAAAGGATTTGAGAAAGTATCACTGGACTGTGGTGTATCAGTCCACAATTATGCAATATCTTACAAAGGATCTGATTTTACTAGTCTCAGCTGGTCAGTGTTACTGACCATGAATCCACAGAACCAGCAGTTAGCCTGCTGATCAAGTTCCTTTCTTTAAGGAGCAGGGTATGTTCTCTTTGACTGTGGATGTGCATCTCCGTAAGAGCAGGTGGACCTCAGGCATTCAGCTGGGTAGCCTGTCTTCTGAAGATGAGCGCCAAGGTGAGAAGGAGGGGGCAGTATAACATTTTGCTTAGTTGGGTTCTAAGCAGTTTTGTCCCCTCCATAAAAATTCACAATTTTTTCTAGCAACTTTTAGTTTCAGAGCTTAAGAAAAAACAAAAAAAAAAAAACCAAAATTTTAAAAAACGGGATTTCTGAGTAATGAGGCCAAAGAATTATTTCATAATAGGCAACCTTTTTATATGCTATCTAGAAGATTCAAATAAAAGAAAGGGGCCTGTCTGAAGAAAACTGAAGTGACATTAGCAAGTGGTTAAATTCTTGGAACCCAAGTATTTGTCTCATCAGTCAAGGTCAGATGGGGTATTAACAATACCTTGAATTGACCAAATTAAATTTTTCTAAGAAGTTCAAAACTTTTTGAGTAACCTCATTTTTTTTCCTCCCCAAACTACTGTGAAACACTGTTTCTTGTTTGATAAAGAGATTGAAATCTGTTGAGTCTAGGTTAATTTCATGCATGGAGAGGACAGACTAATTTCTGATCTTACCTGCCTTTTCCTTAAAAAAACACATCTCTCCTATTATTATCCATATTTCCCCACGTTGGTGACACCTCTGCCTATTTTATATAAAGAATGAAATTTTTCATTTCCTGATAGACTCAATTGTGCTGTTATTTATTGAGTATATACTATGTGCCAGGCAGGCGTGTCACACTGTCATTACAGTGAGAACAAAACAAACTCCTGGTCATTAACCTGGTGCTTATGTTCTGGTGAGGCAGAAAGACAATAAGGATATAAACAAATGAATATGGTAATGGCTGTTACAAAGAGAAATAATGCAGCTAAGTAGAGCATGCCAGGAATGGGGATAGAGAGGATGCATTTTTTAGGAGGAGAGGTTAAGAAAAGCCTCTCTGAGGAGGTGACACTTGGCCAGAAAATGTCAAGTGAGATACAGTCCTGGACTTTTGGGGGTGGAGGCAAACACTCTACTGCACAAATGGGCTGGATGTCCTAGGATAAGTGAGCAGGCTGGTGTGCGTGGATGAACCAGCACACAGAGGCAAGAGGTGCAGGTCAGATCATGTTAGCATTCATAGACCAGGTTGGGAGTTTGGGATTTTATTCTGAATTGATGGAAAGCCAAAGGAAGGTTGAGTGCAGAGGCATAAAACAGTCGGGTTATTACAGTTGTCCGTGTGACATGAGGATGGTTTGGTCTGAGGTGAAAGAAGTGGAAGTGGTGAGAAGTGCCACTGTGGGATCGATTTTAAATGTAGAGAGCACAAAACATGCTTGCTTAATTGGATGTAAGGAAAATAAAAAAGTCAGGTACGACTCAGATCTTTGAATACTCAGTGAAAGCGGTTGCCATTTTGAGATAGGAAAGATGAGTAGAAGTTGCTTTAGAGTTGTGAAGGAGCGGTGGAATCAGGAGATATGTTTTGGACGGCTAATTGGCATCTAAGTGGACATATTGTATAGATGATGGATAAAATCATTTGAGAATTTCTGCTGTGAAGGGGGTGGGGTAGAGAATATAAAGCAGTAGCTGGAGAGAGTTGCAGACTAGTGAGGGTTTTTTAGTAGGTTTTTAAGTGACTTTAGGTTCATAGAAAACTTGAGTAACAGGGATAGAGGTTTCTCATACATCCTCTTCCCCTTTGTGTCCACAACCTTCCCAATTACCAACATCCCTTTCTGGAGTGGTACTTTGTTACAATTGATGAACCTACACTGACACATTATTGTTGCCCAAAGTTCATAATTTGTGTTAGTGTCTACTCTGGTGTTAAGACATTCTGTGAGTTTGGACAAATGTGTAGTGTCATGTATCTACCATTATAATATAAAGAATATTTTCACTGCCCTAAAAATCCTCTGTGCTCCTCATAATCATTCCTCCCTCCCTGACTCCTGGGAAGTGTTGGTTTTGTTTTTTTTTTTTTTTGAAGTTTATTGTGTTTGTTTTCTAAGAAGGGGGTTATTGTAGTAGGATGGTATGTTGTTGACAATGCTGGTGGGGAGAGAGAGAGAGAGAGAGAGAGCAAGAGAGAGGTAGAGAGTGAGACAGAACTAGAGAGAGAGAGAGAACTGCAGGCAAAAAGTTTTTGAGTAAGACAAAGGTCAAAGTATCTGGTGCACAGAGGAAGGAACAACCTAAGATAACAGCTTAAGCATTCCTTCCACTGTAGTGGGTGGAAAATAGTGAATAATGGGTCAGAAGTAGATCTTCCAGTAATTGTAATGTTGGAGATAAGAGGAATTTCTTCTGATTGCTTAATTTTCTTAGTGAAATGAGAAGCAACATTGTCACCTGCAAGAGAGGGAAATACAAAGGGTGTTAGAAGAGAGTTCTGATTCTATTATTTTTTTAAGCAACTACTATATGTCAGTCAGCAATTCTGGATCTAGGGAAACAGCAGTGTACAAAATCATGTCCCTACTTCCATGGACTGTACATTCTAGTGTATTTGACAAGAAGTGAGAGGAGAGAGTAGGAATTAAACAGTTTTGCTGCTCCAGAGTGTCAATGCCTTAAAACAAAAAAGCTTAATTCTCAATCATACTGAAGGTCATCTATAGCGCTCCCACAGACTGTGATTCTGCTCCAGGTGAGCAGACTAAAACTCTGGCCAGTCTTGTTGTCTTCTTTCTCAGATTTCAGCTAGAAAATCAACCTGTTTGATATGTACCAGTCTTGTGATGCACGAAATTGCACAAGTGAGCTTTTAAAAACATGCCATAGTTCTTAGACTTTTTTTTTTTTTAGTGAAATACATCACATTTCATTGACCAAAGCAAGTAATCCAATGGGATGGAGAGGCAAACTCCTACAGGAGGCTTTGCAACTCACAAGGAAGAGGACAGGCCAGTAGAGATGTAGAATCCTTCAACAAGGGGAGGATATGCTAACTCTGTTTGGGCACAGCTTTAATGACTTTGATCACTTACAATGTCTATACATTCAGCCCATATTTTTTGTCCTTAGTTACAAAGTGATAGGTGCCTCTGAGAGATTTACCTAGATATTCTGTAAATCTCTCAAACTCAACAATTTACAAATTGAAGTCATTATCTTTTCCAAATCATTCTGGATTCCCAATCTTCTTCATAGACACCACAATCCATCTTGTCATCCAAGGTAAAAGTTGACCTCCTCTTGCACTCTTCATTTGCTTCTTTTCTTCCTCCATATCCATTTGGTAGTCAAGTCCTTCAGATTTTTAACTTTCATGTTTATCATCTACTTTTCCAACTTAATGGTTGTATTTCAGGTTTTCCTGAACTCCAGACTTACCCTACATCAACATCACCACCGAAACTGTGAAATTGATTATATATTTCATGGAAAATAAATGCCAAATTTGCTAGCATGATCTGTCTGCAAGGGGATTTATATGCTAGCCTCATTTCTTGCCACATTCTTCTTAGCAACTAGCCAGGCCAACTAGCTGCTCCCCAAAGTTTTCTAAGTATGTCAGACTATTTCCAATCTCCATGGTTGAAAAGTCCCTCTACTGATTCATCTTCCTCCTTTTCAAAGTTTTTCTGATCTTCACTCCAAGAAGGGCCGACCGTTGCCTTCTTTGCCTGTTGTAGATTTATTATTTACAAAACACTTTGCACTAATTGTTTAAATGTCTGTCTCCCCTGATTTGGGGGTTCATTTATCTCACCTTCCCCCAGGCTCATCTTTTTTATGTGAAGCACCTTCAGCTAGAGCACACAACCAACCTTTCTTCCAGTCTTGACTTACTCCTCTCCATGGAGGACACCTGATCTGCCTGATTGTCAGGTGACACCCCCTGGTCTCTGTTTTTCCACTTGGAGCTAATCTACTGGCAGTTTAAAAGCACTAAGGATTCACTCTTATTTTTCTTCTATTATCATTCCCTGGGGCAGATATCTTATGAACTGGGTCTGCTCTGCAGCAATTTTGAGAAACTAGTAATCTTACCCCCTGCCCAGTTTTACTGAGGTATATTTGACATATATATTCTATAAATAATGTGTATAATGTGTTGATTTCATGCACTTACATGTTGCGAACAATTACTAGTGTAATTGCTAACACCTCCATCATGTCACATAATATTATTTCTTTTTTTGTAAGAGAACATTTAAAATCTACTCATTTAGCAACTTTCAAGTAAATCACATGGTATCATTATCTATAATCACCATGCTGTTCACTGGATCCCCGGAACTTATTCATCTTGTAACTGGAAGTTTGTACCTTTTGCCCAACTTCTCCCCATTCCCCTTACTCTATAGTTCTTGGTAACTTCCACGCTGCTGTTTCTATGAGGTCAGCTTTTTTAGTTTCCACATATAAATGAGATCAAATAGTATTTGCCTTAGCGTAATAACCTCAAGGTTCTTCATGTTGTCACAAATGGCAGGATGGGAAGCCAGCAATCTTGGGGAGTAGATCCAGTCTACATACTCAAACTTCTCCTAGATGAACCCCGGGGAGTCCAAGGACTGACTGCCACATCACACGTAGATCTGGTTGATAAATTTTAAGGTCATGATCTCCAATTTGTCAATAGTATTGATATTCTAATATCTGTAAGTCCCTTTGCTTTTTTCTTTTAATTATTATTTCTGAACCCAGGATGCAAATAGATAATTACTTCTAGATTGCTTACAATTTCAACTCCTCTTCTAGAATGAATATGCTTGCAGAGCTATTAATCTTTGAGTTCTAAATGTCTAGCATAGGTCCTGGTATAGAAGAAAGGTTCGATGAATATTTATTAAGTACATTTTTTCCTGAAGTATAATATGTGTGTGTATACACTAAAATGCATAAATGTTAAAGATAAGCCTATTAAATTTTTTAGATTTTATTTTTGCATAGAACAGGCCAGAGGGGTGGGGAGATGAGAGGATTCACCAGAGACAGTGTGGGGAGAAGAACGGGCAGATTACTGAAATACACTGCTAAAGGGAGCAGTGGGTGAGACAGGAGAGGTCTGCTGCGCCATGTGGGTTAACTCCTTGGCCAGACATCGAACTCAGTCCATCGCAGTAGTCATGCTAAGAATTAACCCCTATGCCTCCAGCAAGGCCCAAGTCTATTGAATTTTAACTCAAATATGCACCTTTATAAACACTATTCCATTCAAGTTACAGAATATTGCCTCCCAGAAAATTTCCTCATGCTTCTTTTTTTGCCACAGATTACCACTTTTCTGATTTTTATTACCATAAATGAGTTTTGTTGGAATCATATGGTGTATGTGTGTGTGTGTGTGTGTGTGTGTTTTAAATGCATTTTCATACAGTACAATGTTTTTGAGATTTAGTTGGATCACTCTACCTATTAGGTTTTCCCCTTTTCTACTGCTGTATGATATTCCTTCTGAATATACCAAAATTGTATGGCTTATTTATCCATCCACTATTTATAAACATTTGGGTTATTTCTAATTTTGACTATTACAAATAGAGCTACTGTGAACATTCTTGTACAATTTTTTTTGTAGACACACACTTAATTCTCTGGCATACGTAAGGAGGAGTGGAATTCTTGGGTCGTATGGTACATCTATGCTGGCTTTGCCAAATGCCTCACCAACACTTGCAACTCTCTTGTCTTTTTAACTTTAGATATTCTGGCTATGTAGCGGTGTCTCACTGTGTTTGAATTTGCATTTTCCTAATGGAATAAAATGTTGATGACCTAGTTGTATATTTATAGGCTATTTGATATCTTCGTGAGGAGGTTTTTTTTAGCTTTGGCTGATTCTTAGAGTTACCTGGGTCCTGCACCTGAGGTTTCAGACTGAGAATCGGTGCGAGATGCAGTTGGGGCATTAGCAGGTTTTGTAAAATTTCCAGGTAACTTTTAATTATAGCTTGTGGCAAGAACCATGTTTTTACCTACTTTTAAAAATAGGGTGTTTTGGAGCCTCCCTGGTAGCGCAGCAGTTAAGCGCTGCTCTGTGGAGCTATAGGCAGCGGCGAAGAGAGCTCCACACCTGGCTGGGCTGGGAAGATTCCCACATGGCACAGTGGACCTCTCCTGACTCGCTTGCTGCTCCCCTCAGCAGTGTGTTTCCATTGATCTTCCTGTTCTGCTCCCCAGTCTGTCTCTGGTGAACCCTCTCACTGCCCCATGCCTCTGGCCTGTACCCCAGCTTGTATGCATAAGTAAATAAATCTTTTTAAAAATAATAAAGGGTCTCCCTGGTGGCGTAGCAGTTAACACTTTGTGGTCCGCTCACGTATTAGTACGTGTTTTTGTCATCAGTATCATGTGGCCGCTCACGTATTAATACATGTTCATCTAGTCTCCAGTTTTTCATGCCACAGTGGATTTATTTGGAACTATTAGGAGCTATTTCTTTGATCGTACTCAGTCTAGAAGCTTTACACATTGTTTTGGGGAAAGTATGAGAGATATTACAATTTTTTAAATATCCATTAGTTCAGGAGTTGTGTGTGTTTTATTGAATGTTTATACCATTCAGGCGGTGGCACAGAAAATGGCCAGCCCCAAGGGCTGGTAAATTTATTTATTTATTTATTTATTTATTTATTTTTAAAGATTTATTTATTTATACATACAAACTGGGGTACAGGCCAGAGGTGTGGGGCAGCGAGAGGGTTCACCAGAGACAGAGTGGGGAGCTGAACAGGCAGATCAGAAATACACTGCTGAGGGGAGCAGCGGGCAAGGCAGGAGAGGTCTGCAGCACCATGTGGGATTCTCCCCAGCTGGGCATTGAACTTGCATTGAGCGCTGCCAACAGCTCCACAGCGCAGCACTCAACCGCTGCGCCACCAAGGAGGCCCAGGGTTGGTAAATTTAAAGGGCACCAGAACACAAAGTGTTAAGCGCTGTGCTGTGGAGCTGTTTTCGAGTGCAGCAGGCAAGTTCGATGCCCAGCTGGGGAGAATCCCACATGGCAAGGCAGACTTCTCCTGCCTTGCCCACTGCTCCCCTCAGCAGTGTATTTCTGTCGATCTTTCTGTTCTACTCCCCACTCTGTCTCTGGTGAACCCTCTTGCTGCCCCACACCTCTGGCCTGTACCCCTAGCTTGTATGCATATATAAATGAATCTTTAAAAATAATAATAAAAATTTAAAAATAATAAAAATGGGATGTTTTTCTTTTGAAAATTCACTATTAGGAATTCTTCATCTGTTGTGACTCCTTTGTATGTAAGTGATCCTTTGGTCAGATAGACCTATTGCAAATATTTTTCCCATTCTGTAGTTTGACCTTCCATTTCTTAGTGGTTGCTGAATAAATTGAAGCACTTTTTTAATCAACAGGGAATGATTATTTAATAAGACAGTAAAAAAATATCATTTTGGAAAGTGAAACAGATCTTCTTTGAAAGAAAAGAATTACTTATTAATTTGCCTGTTTTGGAAAAAATGGATTTTCAATGTCTGATTTTCTTAAAGTAGAAAGTATTGCTAGATGGGGTTTATGGTGAGTGTAAACTTTGTAGCAGGCTAGATATGGTGGGGAAATGAGATATTATTGCCACAGATTAGTGGTTTGCAGCACTGGTGGATTCTTAGAATTACCTGGGGAACCTTAAAGGCCCTGCACCTAGAGTTTCAAACTTAATCAGCATGGGAAGTGACTCGGGCATCAGCAAATTTCACAAAATTTCCAGATAATTTTCCATTGCAGCCTGGGTTGAGAAGCATGGCTTAAGTGGTTACTAAGATTTGAGATTAAGAGTTTGGGAGTAGGGAAGAAAAATAGTATGATTTTTCAGAGAAACAGTAGGAGTTTATACATAAACCTTCTCAAAGATAGAGTGTCTTAAGGAACGTTTAGCTGCATTTAACAGAAATCCACTCAGGTAAAGAGAAAGCGCAGAAAAAGAAAATAAGCATTTATGGAAGGATATGAAGGGGTATAGATCATAGAATCCAAGGAGAGTAGAATGAGTAGGCCTCAAAAAGTCATCGTGCAAGGTGGCTTTGGTGATTTTGTAGCCACTTAATGAGCTAGCATTAGACGACTACCAATGACTCTCAGTCTTCTTATCCATCAATCCACATCCTCCAGAGTGCATCTGACTGGCCAGAAGGGATGAGTGAATTGAATTTCCCAGAGGTAAGTGTCTACCTGGTCTAGTCAATTATTCCAAGAGGCCACAGTCACATGGAGTCATTATTACTACAGGAACCCAGGTCTCTCTCTCTGTCTCTATTTGTGTGTGTGTGTTTGGGGATGGGGGGCGGGGTGGGAAGGCAGGAGGGACAAGTTCTCAAGGCTACTGAGTATGGGCCGAGTAGGCACCCAACAACGAATAAAAAAAATTTAAACTGACTGAACATTTATAACAAAAAAAGGAGAAAACCACAGATAAGAATTAAAACTCCTTCAAAATAATATATTCATACGTACATATCAAAACCCTACTATCATGATTTATCTTTTTCCAATTTTGTATTACTTGTTCCCCTATTCATTTACATACACTTCTTCCTCACTCCAGCTCATTTGTGTGAAATGTGAAGGCTTACATATTTGTTGAAGAAAAGAGATATTCATGTATATAACATACTTAAGAACTACACTGTACACAGGAAAGTTCATAATAGGGGAATGGGCGGTGATTACATTCCTATTAATGAAAAGAGACGTTCAATCAGGAGTCACTTTCTGAAGTGGTTTATAGTTTTTGTTCTTTTTTTTTTTTTTAAAGATTTATTTATATATATATAAGCTGGGGTACAGGCCAGAGGCGTGGGGCGGCGAGAGGGTTCACCAGAGACAGAGTGGGGAGCAGAACAGGCAGATCAGAAATACACTGCTGAGGGGAGCAGCAGGCGAGGCAGGAGGTCTGCCACACCATGTGGGATTCTCCCCGGCTGGGCGTCGAACTCGCGTCGCTGCTGCCAAGAGCTCCACAGCGCAGCGCTTAACCGCTGCGCCACCAGGGAGGCCCCTATAGTTTTTATTCTTATATTTAAAAAACTTTCAGAATAATTTTTTAGCACCTCTTCATATACAGCATACAGTTTTTAAAATGATTTTTGCTCTCCTCTGAGAATGTATTTTTTAAAATAGGCGTTAAAAAGACAAAATTAATAAATCCAGATATCTAACTGGCTTTATTATATGATTCATGAACTAATCAACATTCATTCTAGTTACCGCAAGGAATTATACAAAATGGCATTTACAGGCAGAAAGAAACAATGTATTTAGCAAAAAACAAAAAGATTATTTCAAGTAAAGCAACCTTCCTTTGGGGGGAAGCAGGGGTCTTTTATTATGTAGATTACATCTCTGGCATTCCTTGGGAAACTCTAGATTGATTTGTTTAGGACATGTTGTTGGCAGAGGTTGAAACTACAGTGAAATTAAGTATTAAGGTTTGGTAGGGGCCTGGTAAGGAGGACTCTATTTGGGGCCTTGTTCTTTTTATTTTTTTTAAATATAGGTCAGCTGAACTCATTTATTCATGTGAGACATTTTATCTTTGCTCTGTCATATTGTTTTGCTTTGCTTTTCGTTTTGTGACTTTTTCAAATATTTTACCATGTATTTTTGTTCGATTTTTTTATAGTTATGTCTGTGTGTTGATGATATGAAAAATTTGTATTTTTATTTTGAGTTATGGTAATGATTATAATATTACATAATGTCATTAATCATCTATTTTTTGAGTTAGTTTCTTGATTCCCTACTGTCTCCTTTTCCCTTTTTCCTCCTTTTATTAATCACCAGATTTTAGTTGATGATATTCTTTCTTAATATGTTCCTTTGTACTAAGATACACATTGAAATTTCTATCAGTTTGAAATACTTTATGCCCAATTACACATATGAAAATCATATTTAATGCACCAAAGTCCATTCGTCTTCCCTCCCAACTTTTGATTGTGTCATTTTAAATTGTTATAATTTATAACATTTTTGTTTTCTGTAGCCCTAATCTCTATATCGACTGTTTCCCTAGTTGTATTCTTGATCCAATGCTTGTGGTCGTGTCTTCTGCGGAGCGTCCCTATTCTTCCGGTCCATGGTGATTTATTTTCAGTTCTTTGCAAATAGTTGAATGGTGTTGAATAAATGAGAACGAAGGATTAGGAGGGATTCTCCCTAGCTCTCCTAACAGGAAGGAGTTGGCTCTCAAAAAGGTATCCTTCGACTGGTTCTCCTCACAACGTTCTCCAAACAGGTTCTCACTACGTTCTCCAAACAAGCAGAAATTTGAAACTTGAGCCGCTGCGACACCTTTTGGTGGAAGAGGAAGACGCTAGCGGAGGGGCGCTGCAGAGCGGTCCTCCTAAAGGCAGAGGGCGCTGCGACCAGAAGCCACAGAGCCGGCTCAAGCTCGCCCCTCTCCCGGCCGCACGCGCGTCTAACCCTGCGCCGGCGCACGCCCTGCGGCCTCAGCGTAAGGGTTGGCGCCGGCTGCGGGTCTGGCCCTCGCGGGTACGCCGAGCGCGCCCAGCCCGCCGTCTCCGCGGCGCCTCGGCCCGGGAGCACCGCCGCGGCCCATGGGGAGAGTCGGCCGGGCGGGCCGGGTAAGTGGCGGCGGGAGCGGTCGGCCTGGCAGGGAAACGGGGCGAAGCGCCCTCGGGGGCGGCGCTAGACGCGAGGCCGCGCCTTTAGGCCGCGTCGCGAGGGACAGGAGGTCCCAGACTGAGCCCCCAGTATCCGGTGCCCTCACCTCCCGGCGGCCTCCTACCAGGCGCCGCGCCGGAACCATCGCGTTTGCTTTATTTGCTTCGGATCGTCAGATCCTCGGAGTCTTTCTCTCTTCTCCCCGTTCCCCCTTTTCCTGTATGTTCCGTCTCTTGCTACCGAGAATGTTTTTTCTTTCCCTCGGATGGCCTGGGTTTGAAAAAGTTGCTCGGTCTCTAGAGTCCTATCTCCAGGCCTGCGTCACCTGTGGCCCAGCCCACTTGCACCCCTGGGTGCCGGTGAGTAGAGGGAAGAAGTGCAGAACCGGGACTGCAGGTGTTGACATTTCTCAGAGATTGGGATTTACCTGCATACTGGTGAAGACCTGACTTTGGCCCTTGTCCTTTTAAAGCGCTGTTTTAGCGCTGATGTCCAAACACCAAGCGTTTCTTTTGTTTGTTGTCCAGACCATATGTTATGAACAGTGGATGCAAGATAAATAAGAGTCTGTTCCGACTCTCCAGGGGTTTGGTCTCTAGGGAAACAAGCATAAAAACCCGAATCTGAGTTTACCCGAGAGGGTGGAAGGGAGGGGGCTGTCAAGTAAGACTTCCAGTGAGCGAGTGCTCACTTCTAAGTGAGTCTTGGAGGTCTGCTCAGCCAAGTGAGAAAAAAGGCTCCCTGCAGAGGAACTGAGTGGACAAAAGTGGCAGAGGTGAAGCACCGTACATTCTAGAAACTGTAGGTAAAGCAGAGAGAGGGGTTTGAGAAGAGAGTTTTGAGGGCTGGCCTGGTCACATCCAGCACATTCTCTGAAAGGTGAGGGAAGGAGAGCCCTTGAAGGTATTCAGTGTTAGAGCCAGGTATATGGTGAAAAGTCTAATATTCTAGCTAAGGGCAAGATTCGGGTAGAAAAGAACGGAAGAGAGTTGTTATGCATCTCCAAAAGCAATTTTATTTTAAACGGGTTTCTCTTTACTTGACTTGTTTTAAATAATCTTCGGGCAACGGGTGTCCCGTGGTAGTAACCCTTCAACTCTTTCATTGTAGTAAATAGTGATGGCTGTTCTGCCCACACCTAAATTATAAGGGATTCTGTTTCAGTGCACTGTTCAACGTGTGGTATTTTGGTGGTAGCAGAATCTGTGAGAATGCATGGAAATACTGAACTGTCACAAGGTATCAGGGTAGAGGTCTAGGGAAAATTTTTATTTAATTCTTTTAAATGTCATAAATATGATGAGTCTGATGCCTTTTTTGTGGCCATTAAAATGCACCATCCCTTTTAATTCTCCTTGTTCCTGTCTGTTTACGCTTGGTTTTTTTAGGCTTCATTTGTGCTTTATGATACGTCAGATCTATTTTGTGATTTCTTAAAAGTCTTTTCCTACCCAGCCTGCTGCTACTTGAGATGCCCAGAACTCAGATCTTCATTCAGTATTTTGCTCAACTCAGTTAAGTGGTGGTCATGTTATTCTCAAATTATGCTATACAATTTAACTTTACTTATATATAAAATCCCACTTACAATGTGTCCTTAAAAAACAGATCTGTGAATTTTATTGTTTCATAATAACATAGTTTAAGTAAGTAGTTGCATTAATATTTTCCATCCACCTACCGATACATTTAGAAAATATAAAGTACTTGTTCTAAGCTTGGTGTCCAGCCAGAGATATAGAGATGAAAATAACAGAACAACTCTTGCCTTTAAGGGGCTTATGATAGGGTAAGAGACAGATGTGCCAATCTAGTAGGCGACATAAATGTAAAAGTTGCTCAGATCCAAATATGTTCAGGAAAGCAAATTGGGGCTATCTAGTTTTATGTGGGAGTAGTAGTTACCAAAATCTTCAAAGATGCACTTGAAAGATGAGTAGGTGGCATGCTTCTGGAGACTTCTTCCATGTTCTTTTTCTGCCAGTTGCACATGTTTTAAAAAACTACTTTCCCAGCTTAGGTGGAATCTTGACAAGCTACCTACCTTTTGGTAGAACCACAGTTACTGTGTATCTCCTTAAGAAAAAGTTGGATGAAAATGAAAGAGGTGTTGGTCACAGGATGATAGTAACGTTAAAAAGGAAGAGTAAACAGTTATTTTAAGGAATTTGCAAAAATCAGTTGTTTTTGTCTTGACCCTGGCTTTTTATGGTTTATCCAAACGTGAGAAAGTGCTAGTTTTTATTTCCTGGCACCACACTTCAGGAACTAAATGTGGTATGTCATCCAAGTGATACCAGCTTGAGTTAGGTTAAGGAGGGTCCTGGCAGAGTCTTGTCAATGCACTTGCTGCATTTCAGGGGCTGTACTAGGTAGAATGAGTAAATACATTATGGCATATTCATAAATGCTTAAAGCTGCTAAAATAACATGCACATCTTTTAAAGAACAGATGTGATAATGCTTTGTAAATAAAATTGTATAAAGAAAGGAAAGCAGGAATAAGAATGGGATTAAGGTTGCCACTCCACTCCAGGTGAGACAGGGAGGTCACTTTAATTGGTGGTAGAGCGTGGTTCCTTGTCCCAGATCCTGTCTCTTGTTTTTTGGGGGTGGTGAATTCACTGGTACTTGTAATGTTATGATAATTAAAAGCACACCATACTTAATGCGGATAGATGACGAATATGCTGTTGCTGTGATTAATCCAGTTTTGTGAATTTGAAATTCAGTGAAAACGAAAAAAACAAAAGCTCTTTAACACTGTGGTATTCAGAATGGATTTTTTAAACTGTGTGTTGTCAAAAAAAATAGCAGATGCTACTGGTAAGATGACATCAGTGTCTAATATTTAAAGTGTGTTTTTGAGGGTTTGAGACAAACCAAGGAACTTTAAATGAATGTAAAATTTTGCTCATTATGCTTTCTGAAGCTTGTGGAGCGAAGTAAATCAAATGCAATGGTGAATAAATCATTGTCCATTTAGAAATTAAATTGAATCTGAGGAAGTATGATTTTCTAATACCTTATTAATTCAGCGATGAAATCTTTAAGTATTGGATTCAGAACTCTTATTAGAGCACTCCAAGTATGGTTTGGGAAAATATTTCTATCAGTTTACTCTTCCTGGTAGGGAGATGTAATTGTGTTAATTAAATAGTAGCCTGTTACCTCATTCCCCCACCCACCCACCCCTGCTGCTTCTCCCCTCATTTTCACATATTTTTTTGATTGTAGTAAAATATGCATAAGATAATTTGCCGTTTTAATCTTTTTAAAATGAAGAGCACATTTCATTGTGTAGCCATCACCACCACCCACCTTCAGAACCTTGTACCTGCTCTTTAATGTCCTAGTGGAGATTTGAACACTGTTTAGTTTCACTGCTCATTCACGTGCACGGAATGCATAGACTTTACTGTTAATCTTTCAACATGTTTATTAAATGCCTTTTCTGTTCCAGAAAATGGAAATGGAAAAATGAGTAAACTCGCTTATTCTCCCCTTCATAATTTAGTGGGCATTTTGTTTAGCATGTTTCCATTAGCACTGATATACAAATTGTAAATAATTTCTTTGATCAGTTTCTTGTGAAGAAATACTTGGATAGGTAAAGTGGGGTTTGGTTTGTGTTGCAAACAAGTTTTGAGAATTTATGTGTGTAATTTCCCACAAAGTTTTCTTCTATGTATGTTTTCCACAGCCATGTTAGTCCTCCCTTAACTTTATAAGAGTGAAGACAGAGAAATGGATCTACAGTTTCCTGGGCTTTGATTTGGTAACTAATTGAATGAAGAAGATTAAGTTATATTAGATAAAGGGCTTGGTCATTTGTGATGTAATTATTTTAAGAACCACAAAATACTAGGTAGACTGGGAGAATTGTGTCCCTGAAACTCTTCGGTGAAGTATTCTTCCTTCTGGCCAAAGTCACCTTTAGCCAGAAATTTCTGTAAAGATAGGTTGGGAAGGGTTTACAAATAGAATATTAACTGTGCAATAGGCCTGACTCCCATTCAGCTCTGTGTCACACACAGACCTTGTCTGGGGGCAGTGCAGTGAATTCAACAAACTAGGTTTTCGTGGAGTTTACAACAGAGTGAGTTAAAATAGGTTCTGAAGTGTACTCCAGGGGGATTCCCTATAAAACTTGAGGACATGGTTCTATTTCAGCCATACTTAGTTAAGAAATGGAATTCGTTACTTTTTCTTCATTAACCCTCAGTGACTGATGCTTAATGTGACGGGGCAGTGCCAAGTTCCTGAATAAAGCGTTCACTTTGTCTGGTACTGAAGGGAGTGGCTGTTTCCCTGTTGGATGTACTATGCTCTCTAGGAAACACTTTTTCCACATAGTTGTCAACTGAGAAGGTGAATTTTCACAGAGGCCTTAATGAAGAGGACAACGTATAGACATTCCTCAGTGATTCAGTGATTTATTAGAACACTCATCCATCAATAGTACCCCTGGCTCTGCTTTACTCACCCTGCTTCTCTGTGCTCCTTGGGGCCCTTTCATTCAGAAACCAAAGCTGAAAACTTTTAGGTCAAATGTTAAGGAACAGAAGAAACTATGAAAAACAGCTTAAGTTCAGTGGGGCAGTGACTTCCAAAGACGTGCTCAACTCAAAACCAGGACATCTATTCTCTGGGAAGAAAGTTGGTATCCACCCTGTCACCTCACCCAAGGTCAGCCAAGATGTTGGAGTAGCAGGGTCTTAGAATATTGGTCAGAGAAGAATAGAGAAATAAGCATCTCTGAATCAGATCTAATCGAAGGGGGAGAGGAATGGGAGCATTAAATATTGTCCTTCTTGCCTGTATCACCTTCTCTTCCTGAGAAACATCTCAGGCTAGACAGGATTTTGCATGATACTTTTCTATGGCAAAAATGCTGTCTGGGCCTGGGAACAGACCCGGAATCCCCCTGTAAGTTGGAAGCTAACTGTGCTAGGCATTTATTTGCAATTCAGGGAGTTCAGTCAAACTTTTTTCTCTTTGGGTCTGTGCAAACGAGATTGATTTCTTTTTTGAGAAGTGGACCATGTTGGTGGGTCTCAATATTTTGGGTTTCTTTAAGGGTAGTAGGAAGGATTTGTAAATAGGCTGTGGAGCTAGCCTAGCTGGGTTTGAAATGGGCCTTCCCACTGAGACATTGGGCAGATTCATCACATCAAGTCCAGTTTTCCTGAGTGTGAACAGTGCTAGGCCTTGATGGTAGCTATGGCAGATACTGCATTTAGCACCTAACCTGGCCTGCTAAGACATAGTAAGTTTTGGCAAGTATTGTATTTCTTATAGGTATGATGTATTGAATATCGCATGTATATTGTTGGTTACCTCTTTGTAATCAATGTCATTAAACATTACAAATTTCTGTTTAGTGGGATAAGAGGAACCCACAGTATTTAAGATCTAACCCTCTGCCCTCCCCTTTAGCAGTCATAATTGAAGAAAATACATCTGTGGCATCATTTTTCCCCCCCCAGGGAGATACTTAAACTTTTTTCATAAGAGGGTTGTTAATTATACTAAATTAACCTGATAATTGATGTTTTTGTAAGACTTCTCCTTTTTGCTATTCAGACAAATTGTATTTTTTAATTGGATATGAGTAATAATTCTGTGGATCTAGAATTTCCATCTTACCTCATATATGCTGTAGAAAAGAACAGTGTCACTTAAAATCACTTAACCACTTGTAGATCTTGTAGATAGGAAAATTAATTCTAGAGGTTTATTTTTAAAATAATATATGGATTTAACTTCATGTGCTAAACAAAGCACTGAATGGTAACATCAGTCATCTTGGCGTCTGTCGCCGAAGGTTTCAGGATGACATTAGCTTTTCAAATACCCTTTACATGATGGTGAGTTATTTTAACAGGAAAAGATCGACATCTATATTTTGCATTCTTTAAACCTACCCCCTTTGCCTTTCAGCATTAAACTGAAAAGAAGATGTCCCTGTATGATGACCTGGGAGTGGAGACCAGTGACTCAAAAACAGAGGGCTGGTCCAAAAATTTCAAGCTTCTGCAATCTCAGCTCCAGGTGAAGAAGGCAGCTCTCACTCAGGCAAAGGTAAGTTAAGCCCAGACTGAAAGCAGAATTCTGCAGAGCAGTTACTTCATTAAGATTAAGAATAATTTGGTTTGGGTTATACATTTATAGTAGACTCCTGCTTTGTGATTGGCCTGCTATACAATCAGATCACCTTACAATGAGTCCTTCATATTAAAATATAAATCAGTTTACAATTTAATATTCACATTACGATTGCACTCAACTAGAACCAGATAGGTGGGACATTTGAGTAACTGTTAGCCTTTGAGCCAACCATGGCATATTTATTGGTTTGGCAATCTTTTTTCACATAGGTTCAGCCTTTTTTTTTTTTTTTTTTTTTAAAGAAAGTATAGGAATGTTTTGTTTTTCAGTCTTTATTGTTTTATACAAGTGATTATTGTTGAACTGTGTAAAAATATTGTGTTATATTATAACCATGGGTCCTAAAGTGTGTTTACTATACCTTTCCCAATTCAAGTTACTCATTACTAATTTAATGTTTTAATGTCAATAAAAATGAAATTCCCTAAGTATTTAGTTGTTGTATAAATCACAGTTTTATATCAGTTTAGTTATGTGCTGAAATGTTGTAATTATGCTATCTTGGAATGAATTATGCAATATCAAAAAAAGTGTATTACTGGGTTCATATTAAGGTATAGTCACTATATAATCGCATCTGTTGTAGAACATATTATCCATAGTATATTTAAGTAGGGATCTCCTGTATAGCAGAAGATGCTCTGGATAGAAAGACTGACTGACTTTACAGTCATTTTGCTTCCATTTCATTCCTGCAAATAAAACTATTTCTGGGAATTGGAATGAAGAAAAGCAGTATTCTCAACTTCCAGCTATACACTGCTTTTCAAACTTCATTATATTTAAGATTGACTGAGAATCAAATGCTGCTTCTACAGCATATTTCTGATGTTCTGGTAAGTTCTGCTGTGGGCATTTTAGGGAGTATTCCTACTGCTTTATTGCAGATGATTTAGGATCAGCAAGCTATGATAATGTGTATGCTTTGAGGGCTCAAATTGGTTATTAATGTGTTAGGTATAAGGAGATAATTGTTTTTTTCCTGTTGTATACATGTTGAATTATTAGCAACACCTTGACTATAGCCACATGTAAAATATTAAAAAGTAGTTCCAATATTTGATATTAAAATGTTATTGTCAAATATTTTTAGGAATAGGGTGGTATTATGGTTTATTATTCTAAAGACCTTATTATTCTAAAGGTCCTTATGTTTTAGAGTGTGCATCCCCAGTGGAGGCTGCATGTCTCTTCATTGGGGCAAATATTGGTCCTGGGGGGAGCATGTGAAAAAAATCTTGCTGTTTTTATGTAAAAGTCTCATTTATATTATAACATATAATGTACATAAACAGATACATGGTGTATCTGTGCAATTAAAGTTTAATGCGTGGGAAAATGTATTTAAGAGGTTCTTTTGGGTTTGGGAAAAAAGGGGTTGTAGAAGAACTGCTATAGAGATAGATACAGAAATATTTACTGATGAAATACTCTCATCTCTAGAATTTACTTTGATCCAGTCTGGTTTGGGGGAGGTAGGGATGTACATGAATGTATTGGCCACAAGTTTTATAGTTGTTGAGAATGGAGATTCAGAAATTCAGTAATCCTTAATTTTATGTTTAAAATTTTCCATGATAAAGGTTTTTTTACAGTTCAAATTCTTTGTCCTTTACTGTATTATCAGTAACTTAAAAGCACATTTGATTGCTTAGTCTGTAGAAGGTCTTTAGGATTAGGATACCTGCAGATAAAACAATACTGTCTTAAAACTTATATATGTTCTGTCAGTTTTATTGATTGGGATTTTGTCTTTTTTTTTTTTTTAAGATTTATTCATTTATACATACAAGCTGGGGTGTAGGCCAGAGGTGTGTAGTGGTGAGAGGATTCACCAGAGACAGAGTGGGGAACAGAACAGGCAAATGGACTGAAGTACACTGCTGAGGGGAGCAGCGGGCAAGGCAGGAGAGGTCTGCTACGCTATGCGGGAATCTCCCTGGCTGGGTATTGAACATGTGCTGCAGTGGCTCTGGATAGCTTCATAGTGCTGTGCTTAACCCATTGCACCAACAGGGAGACCCGGTTTTTGTCTTTTTTTAATTTATCAATAACAGATTTAAATTTTATGATGCCAGCATTTCTTTTAAAAGAGAAATTTTTCTTTTTAAAACAAGCATTCATCCCACATGAAAGATTAACAAAACAACTCTTCCTTTTAATTTTGCTTTTTAAAATTGGATGGATAATTTTTATCTTTGTGAGTTTCATGTAACTTTTGCTTTGCATATTATGTGCATAAATTAGTTTTTATAATCTACCAGTAGTATTTTTATGTATTTTACTCTTTAATGCCTAATCTTCTCTTTTAAAATGACAGGCTCAGAGGAACAATTCTCATACTTAACTCAATTAGTGGACAATGTTGGTTCTGTGGGAAATAATAAAAATAGAAAATCAGAAGTCAAAATGTACAGAAGACACATAGTTAAAATTGTTTGGGATACCTCCTTATTAACGGTTTAAAAATCAATCTTCGTGGATTACTTGCGGCCAATTTTTTAACTCTTTTAAATAATTTGTTTCTGCCCATTGTGCTCCTTCCTGTTTTCTGTTTGGCTTGGACACATTTATAACGGTGTGTTAAAAGCAATTCATACAAAATACAATTAAGAAAGTAGGTTCTGGGCCTCCCTGGTGGCGCAGCGGTTAAGCGCTGGGCTGTGGAGCTGCACGTGATGCGAGTTCAACACCCAGCCAGGGAGAATCCCACATGGTGCGGCGGACCTCTCCTGCCTCGCCCGCTGTTCCCCTCAGCAGTGTATTTCTGATCTGCCTGTTCTGCTCCCCGCTCTGCCTCTGGTGAACCCTCTCGCCGCCCCACGCCTCTGGCCTGTACCCCAGCTTGTATGTATAAATAAATAAATCTTTAAAAAAAAAAAAAAGAAAGAAAGTAGGTTCTTTCAAAAATAAATATATTAAATATATTAAAAAGTCAAATATTTGAGGGCACATACTGATTTTCTCTACAGCAGAGTTATATGCTATTGAGCAAGGAATTCTGGGTTTAGCTAAAATCTAGACTCAGACATCTTCAATATTTGCTTCAGTCTGTTTTATTTGTGCTTATCTTTGTCTTATTCACATTCATTAGTTTCAGCTACTAGCAAATCTTGATTTTGAAGATTTTTTTTAATTGATCAGATAATTCTTTGAAATTATTTCTGTTAACTTTCTGACATGTTTTTAGACTGCGATGCAAGTAAATCCTCAGTTATCATTCATTGTCAGTAGATTCTTGGACATGTGACTTTAAAAATGGTGACATAACAAAAATAGGTCCTTAAATAATGTCATTCTGAGAATGTAAGCTGGCATTGTATTCTCATCAACATAATAAAATGATTTGCGTGAAACATTATTATTCAAGGACCTGTGGTATACTGATTTCTGAAGGGAAGTGAAGGTATTTAGATACCTTTGGGCTGTTTAATTAACTAATTACTCGGAGCACTAAGTTGACCTAACCAAATCTGTAAAGGTATTTGATAGAGAAAACATTATCCATAACTAAAGAAAGTGTTATGGTTTCATTTTTATCTCTATTTTTAAAATGATTATTGAATTTTAAAAAGTAGTAGAAAATATTACTTTGGTAATTGCCCTCTTGCCCATTGCTTTGTAAACCTTGATATTAGCTATGTGCGTTGTATATTTGAAGATTATGTTTTGTTTGCTTACCTTATTATCTGTTAAGTTCAATTGAGGTGATGGCTAATTTTGAGCTTTTCGTAGTAGTAACAATGAAAATTTACAAGACTGTAAATTGCAAAAGGGAGAAATTAAGCCTGTACAACAGAAGATCTAACAGTCACCACCACACCCATGTGATCCAGTTTAGCATTATTAAATAGACAGTTTGACTTATGTGCTTGCAGGGAAAATGCAGGATAAGCACACCACCTCACTCTTGCCAGAAAGCATCACCCTAATCTAATCTAGCCTTTAATATAGTTTATAGGAATTAACAGGGCATGGAGGAGTAAGTGAAATTAGACCACCAGGAAGTTACCAGACAGATCAAGAATATGCAGCATTTTATCAGTGTCAGAGGAGGGCCTCCCTCGTGGCACAACAGGTTAAGCGTAGCGCTGTGGAGCTGTAGGCAGCTTCAGTGGGAGTTCAATCCTCTGCCGGGGAGATTCCCACATGGCCAGCAGACCTCTCCTCCCTCACCCCCTGCTCCCCTCAACTATGTATTTCCGTCGATCTGCCTGTTCTGCTCCCCACTTTCTCTGGTGAACCCTGTCACTGCCCCACACCTCTGGCCTGCACCCCAGTTTGTATGCATAAATAAATAAATCTTTAAAAAAAAAACCCACCACAAAGTGTCAGAGGAAAAAAGGAGATAATAGTGGTGGTGGTGTGAAAAGGTGACTGTTCTAAATCAAGAGATTTAAAAACCGAAGGCATTGCAGGAAGTCCTGGCCTCCTCACACCGCCCCCCCCAAATAAATAAACCAATGAACAGCTATTCAAATGACGTTTTTGTGGACAGCTTGGAAAATGATTTGGATAAGAAATGATACAGGGGAATGACTGATTTTATTAGGTGTGGTAATAGTATTGTGGTTATATGAGAATGTCTGAAGTTTTGGGAGATTAAGGATAAAGTGTGGTATTTCCATCTTTGAAATGGTTCAAAAAATAAAGGTGATGGGTAAAGCAACACCGTAAAATGTTCACAATGTTTGATGGTATAAGATCATTGTTCTCTCTCAAAGTTGTTTTCTGTAGGGTCATAATTAAAGGAGTTGGTGAACTTTGTATCTTAATGGAAGGAAAAACCCCTAATCCATAAATATCTTTTCCCAGGATATAAAAACATACCCATTCTTTGGGAAAGATCCACACAAGTCAAAATGACATACCACAGTTTACTCTCCTGTGGTCAAGGGAAAAGTCTTAGTTATTTCACATGAAAAAATTTTAAAAAATAATCAAGTTTATTGTAGACTTTTTATTTAAAAATGGAGGAAATTTGTGTTGTGGGGTTTATTTAAAAGCTAAAAAAACTGGTATGTAGTTATAATAATAGAACAAAAGGCTGTTGTTCAAAGTTAAGCTTTTCTCATAATCTGAAGGGTTTGTTACAGTATCTACAAAGCAGACACCTTTGTTGCAAATGGTATAAATTTTAATCTGAAACTTTGGTATGTTTTTCTTATTTCCTAATGATTTTAGAGCCAGAGGACAAAACAAAGTACAGTCCTTGCCCCTGTAATCGACCTAAAGCGAGGTGGCTCTTCAGATGACCGGCAGATTGTGGACACCCCGCCACATGTAGCAGCCGGCCTCAAGGTGAGCCCTACCCAGCCTTCCCTTCTTATTTGAAATGTGTGCCACTTTGAACACATAGTCTCCTCAGTGGCTTTTACAATCTAGACAATACCATTTTCAACTTAATTTTCATTTTTGTTTTATCAAGTTTAAAACATTTAAAGTAGTTCATACAGAAAAATCAGAAATTGGAGTTATGCCAAATGAAAAACAAATGTCCTTTTCTACCCTTCAGACATTAGAAACTCTATATTTTATAGTATTTTTCTATTCTGCATCTCCATCCTCTATTCACTAACCAGCTTTTCTCACTTAATATATTGTGCCTGTCCAACTGTGTCACAGACTACAGAACTTCCTGTTAATGATTTCATAGTGTGCCCTTATATGATTATACTATAATTTATTTAATTCACTTAATGCTGGGTATATGAGTGGTTTCTAATTTTTGCTCTCATAAAGAATGTTAGCACTTACTGTTTTAGTTTGGACTAGAATTGAAAGGGGATTTAAAAAAAAGCTCTTAGCCTCTAACTTTTATGGTCCCAGTAATTTTATATGTACTTAGAAATAAATAGGACATGGTAACTTTCTGAATAAGTGAGAAAAAGGAAGATCTGGAAAAGAATAACTAATAGTCATAGTTAAAACTATACATAATGAGAAACAAATGAATTTAACTTGACATATTGTTAAAATTTCACCTGTCATTACGTTTGTGCTTCTGCAGATTACGTTCAAGTAGTGTGACCACAGCAACACATATGTGCATTGTTTGGTTATATAGAAAGGGTTCCCAGTGCAAGAGCTGCTATCCCTGTGAGTTTGGGGTGTGTCATTCCCCCAGTTCACGTATGTATTTGCCAACTTGGAAGCTCTCCAAACCCCTTTGCTATTGGGATTTTTAAGGAGACTCCCTCACATAAACTTGGTCTAATATTAACTCTTAGTTCCAGCTCCTCTCCCTTCTCTAGAGAAATGGGGAGTAATAAGGACTGAAAATTCAAGCTTCTACTCATCACTTTGTCTTCCTGGTGACCAGGTCCTATCCAAGACCATCTAGGAACCCATCCAGAGTCACCTCAAGAGAATGAAAGATGCTCTTAGTGCTCTTACCATTTAGGAAGAGTTTTAGGAAGCCTTCTGGCAGGAACAGGGTCAAAGATAAATATTAGAACAGAGATGCTCTTAGTGCTCCTAGCGTTCCAGGAGCTCTGGGCCAGGAAACAGGAACAGAGACTTATTATATCACAACTAAGAAAACAAAGTGTGGAAATGTAGGAAAGTTAGATTATGCAGTGGATTAAAACCACGTGTAGATGGACAACCAGCCTAATTTGCTAGTCCCATTTCTAATCTCATATCTTCCAGTAGGTTTTGCTCTGTCTGCCTTTTGTTTTTCTGATTTCTTTGTTAAGGCTATCTCTTTTCTGTGAAGGGTACTAGCATCCAACTTTGCCATAGTTAAGGGCCTGAAATACAGCCTGCTGGGAAGGGCTGGGTGTACCAGAGGGTTTCTTTCTTTCTTTTTTTTTTTTTTTAAGTCTCAATATAGTGTATCTCCATGTGTTCAGAATCTAAAGTTATTGTATTAAATGACTTATTCTATTATATGACAACAAGAATGATTGTATTGTTCATCTGTTTTGTTTTCTTTTTATATAATTTTTAAGTAGTCAGTGCTTATTATAAATAATCAAATGCATTGCTGGAATTCCAGGAAAATGTCATGGGGTAGTATGTAACTGTGAACTGAGAGGTGAAATTCTTTGCCGTGGTGTTGCTGCAGCCTAGGTAGGTATGTAGCCATGTGCAACCACTGAACCTTCTTAGGTATTTATAGCCTCATCTATAAAACGGGGGGAGGAGGCAGAGGAATGGCATCTTCAAGACCCCTTTCATCCCTCGCATTCTTTGACCTTAATTCTGTTAGTAAAATTCTAAGACATGAGGATGACATTTACTTTTCCTTTTTACCTTCCCCAGGATCCTGTTCCCAGTGGATTTTCTGCAGGAGAAGTTTTGATTCCCTTAGCTGATGAATATGATCCTATGTTTCCTAATGATTATGAAAAAGTAGTGAAGCGCCAAAGAGAGGAACGACAGAGACAGCGGGAGCTGGAAAGACAAAAAGAAATAGAAGAGAGAGAAAAGTATGTCTTCATTTGGATTTGGGAATATGTTAATGTTTGAAACATTTACTAGAATACTAATGAATCAACTGTACTCTTATCTGTAAGACTGAAGTTAGTTGTCGTGGATGATCTGAGCAATTATTAGAAGGATGCAAGTTGTTTTTAAATTGTAGTTGTATTTCCAGTGTGGACACAAACTCTAGAGAAAATTTCATATATGATTGCAGAAAACCTGAAGTTTACGTTTTGGATAAAATATTAAAAAGGTCACTTAGGTACCTAATATTAACTAATATTGATAGTTTTTTTTCCCTCCTCATGCTATGTCTGTGTTAGAATTATAATTATTTAAATCCTTAAAATGTTATTATTTATTGTTTTTGAGATAGATGAATTTGTGAAAATTTATATGCATGTTTTGTTTTTCAGAAGTATAGTTAACAAGCATTTATTTGAATATTTTAAGTATCTAATAGTTATAGTAACTTATTATTTCTCAATCATGAAGTGAAAGCATGTTCTTAAGAATCAAAATTACATTGCTATTACTTATGTTGATATGTTTTAAAATTGAAAAAGAAATTAGAACTTTTTCTTTGCTACTTACAATCATATTATTAAATTTGCTCATTTTATCTTCTGTATTTTTCTCACTTCTTATACTTTGTTACTTTAGACTTTTAACAGTTGTTTGTATCCTCTCTCACCAAATAATCAGTTTAGTAAAAAGGGGAACTATTTAGATATTTCTCAGCCAAGAGAAAGTCAAGGTGATATCCTTGGTATCACATCTCTAAATTGGTTTTCCATTAATAGTTTCTCTGTCCTCTTGCTTCCTCACCTCTGTTAAAAAAAACAAAACAAAGAATAGTTAGTTTCTCTGTTATTACAGGAGGCGTAAAGACAGGCATGAAGCTAGCGGATTTTCAAGGCGACCAGATCCAGATTCTGACGAAGATGAAGATTATGAACGAGAGAGGAGAAAAAGAAGTAAGGCGTGAATGTAAATCTTACATTCAAACATGATGCAATTCCACTATTTGCAATTTATATGTACTTTGATACATAATTCAGTTGATACTGATTTGTATAATTTTTTCCAGCAATCCATATGTGCCTGACAGTTTTAATTTAATTGTGTTTTCACATATGTTGTTTTCTGAGCTTCTCAACCACTTTCTCATATTTATTGGATGCTTTGAACACACCTTAAAATATGTACACCTATTTTTATCTACTCGCAGCTCAGTCACCTGTTCTCTCTATCCAGCTGCATTTCTTTTAAGCATTGAAAGAGTCAAGGTACTCTTTTCCAGAGGGTTTGTCACTAACGTACGTGAATTTTAGGAAATGCTTTAACTTCCCTGGATGTTGGTTTCTTTCACTGTCATATGGAGAACAGGGAGACAAGAATTTGAATTAAGTATTTCATAAGGCCTCTTCGAACTTGAAAATGTTGTGAGCATAATTTAGTGATCACTGGATAGATAAGCATGTTCATTCTTGAGTGAATGGAATATTTATTTTAGCTTTGTGTTCTGATTGCAGATGCTTCCTTGATTGAGTTGACCGATTTGGTTGACAGATTGAAATTTTGAATGAGAAATTTCTTATACTTGTCTGTTAAATCCAGTCACTGTTCTAAGCATTTTCATAGATTACCTCCTTTATACCTCACAATAACTTGAGATGATCTGTGATTATCCTCAATTTCAGGATGAGACACAGAGGGGGGGTGCAGGCTTTATATATAACCACAGTGTTACTTAACGACAGGAATGCATTCTGAGAAATGGGTCGGTAGGCCAATTTAATGTTATAACAGTGATATAGGACATGCTTACGCAGACCTAGGTGGTATGACCTCTGCTATATATACAGACCACCATCATATTTGTGGTCCATCTGAAATGTTAGATGGCATATGACTATTGTGTTTGTCTTATCCCAGATCTTGATTTGCCTGAAAATTTCATAGTAATGTGGTGATCTTTAACCTGAGACCTATGAATAGTGTGATGAAGCTGGAGTATATTTCAACTTACATGACCTGTTTTGTGACTGGCCATTTGGCAAGCCTGGTCTTCCCCATGTGCACAGTCAAGGCTGACTGAGGTTTAATTTAAATTTTAAAATCCTAATTGAATTGGAGCAAGCAAGTCTACAGTAATTTAGAATTCTTAATCTGTGAATGCAAATACGGATTAAAAGTAATTTTGGATACCGAGTGTATACTGAACACTGTCAAGCCCTGCGTTTTTTCTAATTAGTAGAATTAACATTTACCAAGTGTGCTCTGCATCAGGCTTAATGTTGAACATTTCATACCCATCATCTTGTTAATCAACAAATGTTTGCTTTTTATTAACTTGTTTCAGCATCCAGTATATGGGTTGAGTATTTCTTGGTCTCATCTTTCCAGCTTATAGATTGGCTGCCCTTATTTTAAGGTCTATTCTGAAGACATTTACTTTTTTCTGAATGTTAGCAGGTGTTATGTGATCTAATAGAAAAGTTGTGATGTTGTATCCATTATATGTACTGCTATTACCAGGTGGTGTTTCTATTTTAACCTGATTAGTAGCAAATTTCCAGTAATTACCTTGAATTCTTTATACTGACCTCATTGAAGCTAATCTGCTTTTCAGAATGAATAATCACTTGGGTCTTAGTGGCAAGGTTAAAATATAATAGGAGGTATAGCAAAGGAAATAAGGAAAGTTTTTATTCAGGTTGTTATTTCTCCTTAAGTATGTCTAGTCCGGGCCTGTTAATAACAATGCAAATGCTGTGTCTTCAGAGGAATTTCATTTGTGAAACATTTCATACTGATGTGGTGTGGTTTTATAATCAGTTTTTTAAATTTACATTTTAATTTTTTGCATTGTTTCATTGATGATCAAGTTATAATGCATGTTAGGTTTTATACCTAATGAAAAATTCCTTATGTTCTCTGCTCATATTTTCCCTCTAGTTGTAAAAGAGCAAATCTATGTTGGTTCTTTTATGTACAACATTCTGTGTCCAGGAAATATGAGCAGGAGTGTTGATAACATAAAACAGATTGTTCAGGAACCAGAAGTACCAAATAGGTGCTTAAGTCTAGTGGTTTGCACCCTAGGAAGGAGTAATACCTTGTGGGGAGAAGCTTTGGCATCACAAGTAGCTGGATTTTACACTCTCTATCTTCCAGTTGACTCTCCTCTGATCATTTTGTCACCTGAAAGATGGCTTTTTAGGCCTAAATGAGATAATGTATATGGTAGTGCCTGATGTGTCGCTTGTTCTCAGTAAACAGTTATGTTACTGTTTTTGTTTTTTATTTTATTTATACATACAAGCTGGGGTACAGGCCAGAGGCGTGGGGCGGTGAGAGGGTTCACCAGAGACAGAGTGGGGAATAGAACAGGCAGATCAGAAGTACACTGCTGAGGGGAGCAGTGGGCGAGGCAGGAGAGGTCTGCCGCACCATGTGGGATTCTCCCCGGCCGGGTGTCGAACTCGCGTCACCGCTGCCGACAGCTCCACAGCGCAGCGCTCAACCGCTGCGCCACCGGGGAGGCCCTACCTTACTGTTTTTTAAGTTCTCTGAGTTGCCACCTTTTGTCTTAAAATTCATTTATTAATATTATCTGGGACTTTTTTTTTAATTTATTTATTTATACATACAAGCTGGGTTATAAGCCAGAGACATGGGGCAGTGAGAGGGTTCACCAGATACAGAGTGGGGAGCAGAACAGGCAGATCAGAAGTACACTGCTGAGGGGAGCAGCGGGCGAGGCAGGAGGGGTCTGCCGCACCATGTGGGATTCTCCCCGGCCGGGCGTCGAACACGCATCGTGCGCTGCCGACAGCTCCACAGCGCAGCGCTCAACTGCTGCGCCACCAGGGAGGCCCTATCTGGGACTTTTTGAATGACTGCTATGAAAAAAAATTTTTGTCTCTCTGGGATTTGCCAATTTTTTACATTTTAATCTTAGATTCAGGTAATGAATTCCTTAGATGTTAGCAGGAAGGAAGAAGTAGCAGCCTTTTTCCTTTTTCTTTCTTGTTTGGGGTAGGGGCGGGAGTTACAGGACAGATGGCATAGTCCTTGAGCGTCTAGGATCTGAAACGTTTTCCCTCCTTTAATCAATAGGATTTATGTTTTTGCAGGTATGGGCGGAGCTGCCATCGCACCTCCTACTTCTCTTGTAGAGAAAGACAAAGAGTGTACGTAGACCTGTTTCTTTTTTTATTCTGGTACAATCTTTAACACAGTTGTGGGGAATATTAGCTTGAGACAGGCAGATTTCCTGTGTAAAGGGAAATGACCTGAAAATCCCTCTCAGGCTCTGACCTAGGGGAACTCGTGGGAGGACTGTCACTCCCTTGCACCCTTATGTTTGGGAAGTTTTTATGCCAGACTCTGAGGCTTGGGTTTTTATATGGTAAGTAATAAAAGTTTCTCAATTTTTTAAAAGTAATTTTTGATCTCTCCAACATTTTGTGTTTGAAGTTAGGCTGAAACAAATAGTGTCTCAATTAATTTTTTTTTAAAGATTCATTTATACATACAAGCTGGGGTACAGGCCAGAGACGTGGGGTGGCGAGAGGGTTCACCAGAGACAGAGTGGGGAGCAGAACAGGCTGATCAGAAATACACTGCTGAGGGGAGCAGTGGGCGAGACAGGAGAGGTCTGCCTCCCCATGTGGGAATCTCCTGGCCAGGCATGGGGCGTCTAACTCCTGCTGACAGCTCCACAGCGCAGTGCTCAACCGCTGCGCCACCAGGGAGGCCCTGGTTTTTTTTTTTTTTTGTATTCCATGGTGTAGAGGTCAGTTAAATTCACGACCTTCCACCAGGTGGCAGTACCGTCCTTGATTCAAATTTTTTGCCATTAGTGCTTTTCACACATCATGTCTACACTTACTGCATTGCCAAAACATGGCCACCTACAATTTCTTCTCCCAGTGATTTATTCTGGAATTTGGGGGTTGGAATATGATTTTGATATACCACATAGAATATTTTCCTATCCTCTGGGTCAAACCGTACCTAGACTATCCAAAGAAAATATAATCTTCTGTAGTACTTTTAGTATTGTTTAGTACTGTTTTAAAGAAGGTAGTTCAAAAAATATTTAAATACCTGTTGTGTGACAACACTGGATAAGTTATAAATTCCAGCTGAATTCACCAGTTTGTAGGAGTGGGACCCAGGCATCTGGACCTTCGTGAAGAATCCTTTATTGACTTTAATATGAGCTGTAGTAAAAAATCACTGCTCTGGTACGTGGTCCCTAACCTCCAGGACCTGGAGAAGCTTTTGGCTCATGAGATGGAAGACTTAGAGTCCACGGCACAGATGTAAGGGGATCAAAAGAGAGTTTGATTAGAACATACAGAAAATCTTAGAAATTCAGGAAAATCTTGGTCATTTAAAACTATCAAGGGAACATTTCAGTAAGATGTAGGAAAGAACATGAGGAGATATAAATAGAAGGTGCAAAGCTAGGATTAGAAAAGTAGTATTCTACCTTTATGTTATTTTTAAAGTCATCTAAAGATTGTAAAGATAAACTTTGTTTTTCTCCTTGTGGTAAATAAAAAATGTCACTTAAATTATTCAAGATAACTGATTTGTATAAATGTAGTTTAGAATATTTTTTGTGGTAATTAGTTAAACCTATTTTATTTTTATTCAACAGTACCCCGAGATTTTCCTTATGAAGAGGATTCAAGACCTCGCTCACAGTCTTCCAAAGCTGCTATCCCTCCCCCTGTATATGAGGAACCAGACAGACCCAGGTCTCCCACAGGGCCGGGCAACTCCTTCCTTGCCAACATGGGGTAAGGGTTCCCAGAGTTCTCACCTCAGCAAGTTTGAGAAAGACGAAGATTTGCCAGCCTTTTTTGGTGGATGCAACATGTTTGAAATGAGGGTATACCCAGATTTATAGGGAGACACAGGTGTGTTCAGTCACATGATGTCCTTGAGGTCAACTTCTTGAGGTCAGTGCTTTAATCACGAGGAGGGTGTTCAAGCTTGATGTTTTGTGCAACACATGTAAAACCTACTGATACAAGTTTTAAAAGATTTAAGTGCTTAATACTGTATTCTTTAACATTTTTTGACAATTCCTTACATTTTCATTAGCTTATGTGAATTAGAACTGACTTAAGCTGCTTCCAAAGAGTGCATGGCATTTTTTTCTTCTAGATAGAAGTCATTCATTTTCTTTTATAGTCATGGTTCTATACCTTTAGCCTGAAAACTCTTAATCATTGGGGCTCTAATTAGGAATTGGTTTGCTGGCATATAAAGATCAGTTTTAAGGTTGATTGTCAGGTAAGACTAGTGAATTTTTTTTAACCCAAATTGGATCTGGCTTGAATTTTGGTTAAGAGAATGTTTCATGTTAACTGTATCCCTCTGATGCTGCAAGGCGTTATCATAGGCAGCAGCATTTCTCTGAGGTCTTTGTGATATGCCCTTTATAAAACAAATGCCCAAAGTATAGTAATCAGGGATCTGCCCTCACGTGTGTGCATATGCTCTGGTATTAGAGCCCTTGGAGAAGTGATGGGTTTTATACAGTGCAAGGGGATTTTGAGTTTCTGACCTTGGTTATCAGTCTCTTAGACCTGCACTGTTCTCTGTAGTAGCTACTAGCCATAGGTAGTCACTAAATTAATTTAAAATGAATGCTATTTAAGATGTAAATTGTTTCTCAGTGATGCCAATCTCAAATACTTAATAATTACAAAGGGTTGACAACTACCATATTGGGCAATGCAGAAAGAACATTTCAATCACCACATATTGATCTGCCCAAGATGATTGCTAGATGGTAGACAAACATAAGCTTTTTTTCCTGTTAATGATAAAAATTGATGTTTTGCTAAATCTACATTTAAACAGGAATTTAAAGTTTTGTTGTTTGAACCTTATGTAGCAGTGGTCGCTGGGGAGCACCCTTGAGACCTGTGAGCACTCTAGTGTGTAAGCTGTCATGATGTTATAGAAAGGGCATTGGACTAAGACTCAAGAGTTACGGATTCTAGTTTCAGTTCCACCACTGTCATATACAGAAATAATCTCAAAATGTGCTCTTTTGCTTTGTTCCTAGTTCGTCTTGGGCTAATCAGGGCCTCCATTTCTTATATCCCCATCTGTTAAGTAGATGACCTTTTAACAGTTCATTTATAGAATCGTTCTTTGGAAACTGTTTTACTATTTAGGGGTGATGTAGTCATTTTCATTACATGAAACTATTATTATTTTTTTTTTCAAACACTTTAAATTGTGGTTGTAAGCTATGTGGCATTGCAGACACAGGAACACAGAAGTTTATCGTTTTCTAACAGGAATACTGGGGAGATTTCATTATTTCCCTAACTTCAAAGGTAGCCCTATTATATCCAGGACTTTTTACTTTAAGATTTTTCTATTTCATTCTGATCACCCCCATAACTTCTAATTAGGCTGAGTGATAATTATATCTGACTTCATTGAAACCCATATGGAATTTACACTCTTTCCGGTCAGAAAGCATTGTGATATAAAACTCAGTTGATGCTCTTGCTGATAGCTTCAAGTACAAAGGATCTTTATCTCTTTACTCTTCCCAGTGGCACGGTTGCACATAAAATCATGCAGAAGTACGGCTTCCGGGAAGGCCAGGGTCTTGGGAAGCATGAACAAGGGCTGAGCACAGCATTATCAGTGGAAAAAACAAGCAAGCGAGGAGGCAAAATTATTGTGGGCGACGCCACGGAGAAAGGTGGGTCTCCCCCACGAGCAGGGTTTCCAGGTATCATTGTATTTTTTAATTTTCTTATTTATTGATTGCTTTATGAAATGTAATGTTATTTTGCAATTTATTTTAGATGGTGCATAGTTGGTGTTTTGTTTTTATTTGGTTATTATAATCACTTCTGTGGTGAGAGCATGTTGGGATGAATTAGATGTATTTTAAGCATTTTATGAGGAGAGTAGTTCATTTTAGTTTAACTCCCTTTTCCAAAGAAAGAACACTTTTCTGGCACCTGTGTCAATGCACAGCTTTAGAAAGCAGCTGGCATGACAGGCTAGTACCAAAACCAGTAATTGCCCTGATTTGTTGGAGTATTTGAAGTTAATCAATGACTGGATAATTAACTGCTTATTACACTGGGTAGTTTCCTTGGCCACTGCTCAAGCCAAGGCACTCACCTCTACCAGTTGTAATCAGTATACTCTGTCAGCCCCTCAGCAAGGGAACTAAGCAAAAGTTGCAGGTAGTCATGGAAGCAAAACTTTCCAGAAATTTGTAGTAAAAACTATACCACAGCAAAGCAGATGCTTTCATCACAGATGAGGCTACAGTTTGTCTCATAGAGTAATTAACTAGATGCTTAAAAAGGTGTCATTTTAAAAAGTGACGCTAAGTTGTAAATACCTGAACAACTTGGAGGTTAGGGGCACCAACCCCTTTGTAGTCTAAAAATCCACGTATAACTTTTGAGTGAAAAATACTTGACTACGAATAACCTGCTACTAACTGGAAGCCTTACCAACAACATAAACTTGTGGTTAACTCATATTTTATGTTAACATGTTTTATATGCTGTATCTTACAACAAAATAGAGAAGAGACTTACTTAAAACAATCATAAGGGTTACACAAAATAATGAAACTTTAAGAGAATATATTTGCAGTATTTTACTGTATTTTATCTATACTGTAAGTTTAGATTTTGTTTATAAGACAAATCATTTATCAATGCCTTCGTCAGTATTGTCATATGACACAAACCACTGTAGAAAATGTATTTATTACTAACACTGGGTATCAAAAATGAAAAGATAATGTGAAAAAGTTCATATTTATTAACAGATTTGATCATTCATGCATTGATAATGAAGTAGTAGTAATGTGATTGCTTTATGGTAGCCACCTGTTAATTGTTAAGATTGCTTCACAGTAACCTACCTTGTAAATTGAAATTTCTGTGGCCTGTGTGGTCTTATAGTCGTTAGATTTGTGCATATTTTTTGTTAGTAAATGGTAGAAGAGATTATTACCTACATATCTTAAGCATTTTGTGATATATCCAACTTAATTTTTTCAGTATTTCTAGGCCATGTAGTTTGTGTGTTTTTTAAATAGTGCCAAATCTCAAAAAATTTTTCGACTATTTTAAAAATATCTTCATTTAAGTGGCTTCATTCAGTTCAAGCCCTTTTAATTCAAGAATCAGTTGTAGGGATTGTCACTGAAATTACTGGAGCTTAGACTTATGCGCTGTTTCAGTGCTTTAACAGATCTACATCTGATGATATGTTTTCCTGCAGATGCATCCAAGAAGTCAGATTCAAATCCATTAACTGAAATTCTTAAGTGTCCTACTAAAGTGGTCCTACTAAGGGTAAGAATCAAGGAAGAAACCTATCTCCCTATCTGATGTTTTCTTTTTTTTTTCAGGTGACACTGATTTACAACAGTGTATAAGTTTCAGGTGTTCAGCTTCTCACCTTGACATCTGTATATACCACACCATTCCTATCACCAGAGGTTTAGTTTTTATCCACCACCATCTAGTTGAATCCCGCTACTGGTTCGACCCACTTCCACCCTTTTTGCCCTCTGGTAGCTACCATTCTGTTGTCAGACTCTGGTGACCGTATGTTGTGAGTTATTTGCTTTGATTCTTTCTCTTCCACATGTGAGTGAAATCATGTGGAATTTGTCTTTCTCTGTCTTATTTCACTTAGCATAATCTCTTCATGTTCCATCCTTGTTATTGTAAATGTTAATGGCAAGATTTCGTTGTTTTTTATATCTGAGTAATACAGCTTTTTATACATGCTACATCTTTATCCATTCTTCTGTCAGTGGGCCTTTAGATTGTTTCCATGCAATTATGAGTAAACATAGAGTTGTATATTTGTATATAGCTTTTCAAATTAGTGATCTTTGTATTTTTTGAACAAATTCTAGGAATTGTTGGATCATATAGTAGGTCTAGTTTCCAGTTTTTTGAGACACCTCCATACTGATTTCCGTAGTGACTGCACCAACTTACATTCTCACCAATAATGTATAAGGGTTCCTTTTTCTTTACATCTTTGCCAACACTTTCTGCTTTCTTATCTTTTTGATAATAACCATACTAACAGGTATGAGATGATAGTTCACGTGGCTTTGGTTTGTATTTCCCTAATGATAAGCCACAAAGTGTCTTATCATATGTCTGTTGTCATATTGTCTTTGATGAAATGTCTGTTCAGATCCTCTTGCCCATTTTTCATTGTTCAGTTGTATGAGTTGTTTATATATTTTGGATATTAACCCTTTGTGTCCGATACATGATTTGCAAAAGTCTCCCATTCACTTGGTTGCCTTTTGTCTTTTTAACAATGACTTTTTTCACTGTGGGGAAATTTTTTAGTTTGGTATAGTCCCATTTGTTATGTTTGCTTTTGTTTGCTGGGCCATTGGAGAGAAATCCACAAAGATATCACTCAGGCTAATGTGAAAGAGCTTATCATTTGTTTCCTTCCAGATATTTTATAGTTTCAAGTTTTATATTCAAATCTTTAATCCATTTTGAATTAATTTTTGTGTATGGTATGAAGTAGTATCTTCTCATTCTTTTGCATGTTGCCCAGTTTTCCCAACACCATTTATTAAATAGACTTTTTTTTCTTCACTGTATGCTCTTGGCTTTTTGTCATAAATTAGTTGCCCATATATATTTAAGTTTATTTCTGAGCTCTAGTCTATTGATTGGTCTATTTTTATTCCAGTACCATACTGTTGTGATTACTATACCTTTGTAGTATAAAGTGTGAGCACACACTCCCTCCATTTCTTCACCCTCCCCCCAGAATTGTTTTGACTATTGAAGGTTTTTTTGTGGCTAAAGTTTTGCTACTGGATATAATATTTAAGACTGTATTGAATAATTACTTTAAAATATTTGAAATTACCAGAAGTTCAGCTTAACTTACACACTTTAATGCTTGATCCTTTTATAACTACAAAACTGAATGTCTATTTTTCCTTTGTTTTTTTAAGAAATACCAACTTGTAGCTACTGTGGGGGATATGGAAATTTCCATGATGTCAGTTATGATTGAGAACCATTTGCCGTCATGAAGCAAAGTAATTTCTGATTTGTACTTGATACTTAAATTTATTTATTTTTGTTTTTAGAACATGGTTGGTGCAGGAGAGGTAGATGAAGACTTGGAAGTTGAAACCAAGGAAGAATGTGAAAAATATGGCAAAGTTGGGAAATGTGTGATATTTGAAGTAAGAGGGTTTTCTTTCAATGTTTATAACCCAAGTTGTAATTAACAATTTACAAAACATTTCGTACAAATAGAGACAGTGTGTGCTGTAAGTTACATATTGTCTTATTGCAGAAGATGATACATGTTGGGTAGTTGTACTTCTGTCACTCATTTAAAACAATTTTAAATATAAAGGCAAGACTTCATATTTTGTTCGGTGAAATAAAGGTGTTTCATTTTATGATTGAGGTTTAATTTGGTGATCAAAAACTTTGATTTATAGAGAGCTCATTAGTTTATTTAACCATGCCTTTTTCTTCATTCATTTGGCAAGTGTATACTTAATGCCTCCCACATACTCCATATACACAGTATAGAGAGCACTTGGGATATAGGAAATGTTTCTGTTCTCAGTGAAGTTCAGTTGAGAACATAAAAAGCTTAACATTAAAATAGAGGATATTCAGTTGCTAGACTGAGTAGTACTGACTTTAAGTATAGGGTTTAAGAAAAGGCTATATCAACAAAAGAAAAAGTGAAAATTTGGTGAGCAGTATCAATTGTGACCTGAGCTTTGAAATGAATGGATAGGATTTGGATAGGAATGACAAGATACTCAGATTAGGTCACAGCTTCTGGGAGATTATAGAGGGTTGCAGAGTGGAATGGGTGGGCATGTTGGGAATTAGCTGTAGACATGCTTACATACATGGAATGGGGCCTTAAACTTCTGCTCCCACCTTTGCTTTTCTTCTGTATATCATATTGCTGTATGGTAACCACATAATTCTGCATAATTATTTACATGTCAGTCACAAAGGGCCTCTGTAAGGTCAAAGACTGCCTTGCTTAGTTGAGTGTTGCTGGTCCCTAACACAGTGCTATCAAAAACAGACCTTCAACAAATTTGTGATGGCAAACAAATTACACTTGTTTTTTGGTTTTTAGCTACTTAATTATGTATGGTGATAAATGGAGTGCTTACTCTAATAAACTCATTCGTTGCTACCTCAGATGACAACTTTCCCCATTCTTTTATTTCTTTTTCCAGATTCCTGGTGCCCCTGATGATGAAGCAGTACGAATATTTTTAGAATTTGAGAGAGTTGAATCAGCAATTAAAGGTAAGCCATACAGCTAAATATAAAGAATAAAAAAAGTTGAATTTGTGGTCTTAAACATTATAATTAAAACATGTTCTTGTAATGTTTTACAGGATAACTGTATTTACTGTCTTTTTGTTTGCCTTTTAGCTGTTGTTGATCTGAATGGGAGGTATTTTGGTGGACGGGTGGTAAAAGCATGTTTCTACAATTTGGATAAATTCAGGGTCTTGGATTTGGCGGAACAAGTTTGATTTTAAGACCTAGAACACAAGTCACCTCCAATGATCCTTAAATGAACTGCAAGCTGAGCAAGGAAGAAAAAGCGAGGCTTTATGGCTGTCGGGTACAGAGATTCTTGGAAAGACTTCTAAGATATATGTTGACTGATCCCTTTTTTATTTTGTGGTTTTTTAATATAGTATAAAAATCCTTTAAAAAAATCTGTGTGCCTCTCTGGTTGTTTCTCTTTTTTATTATCACTTCTGAGTTGATTGCATTTTTGCTTGGAATTCATAATTCAGTGAAACAGCATTTCTTGCACTAGAAAATTTTGGAACTTGGGGTTGTATTAAGTTATCCTTTGCTTTTTTTTTTTTTTAATTCCTTTTAATAAAGCCTGCAAGTTACTAAATTGTAGCTTCCTAAATTCTATAATAAAGTATCATTTTGGCAGTCTGCCAAAAATGTCTGCTTTCTCTAACAGAGAAATTATTACTGATGTCAGTCATAGAAAAAAACTCTTTACGACCTGAATTAAGGTTGAAGAATTGTGAACCTACCATGGCCTGTTTGGATGAAGCATTTTTGGTAAATGCAGACTATAGGGCTTAGGATGGATTTAGAAGTATGTAGGTATAAAAATCATGAATCTACCATTTGTTTTCAGAGATTCAATCATAGTCTTTAGATCAGAAATAACAAGTTAATTCAAAACTTTGCATTATATTGTAAATGCCCAATTATGTTTTGAACATGATGATTCCTTGGGAGTCACATTTCTATTAGCAAAATTTGCAATAGTGTTAGTTCTCATAAATAATTTTTAAATTTCTAATAATCCTGAAATTGTAGAAAATTGTACCACTAAAGTGCAGTGGTATTTGTGGCTTAAAAATTTAGAAGGACCACAAAAATGAAATAGAAATATTCAGTACTGAGTTTCATTATCAGAACAGGAAGTATTTCCAGAATATACTTGTGCCTATGTTCTGTTCTTTGCTTGCCAGAATATTGCATGTGACTTTCCTGAAGTGGCAACTGAAGGACATGGCACCTCAGTTGTCTCTTTAGGTTATTATGACATGAACGTATGTTGTCACCCTTTGGGGGAAGAAAGCACTGAACATTTCTTTGCATCCATGGACTTGGTTTGGAGACATAAGGAATATTCTGACCCTTTTTAAAAAAGGATTTTCTCATGTTTTTATTTAACATAAATAAAAGAATAACATTTTCTCTTCTGTGGTATTATTTTACTCAATAAAATTTAATTAACTCAGTTTCTGTGAAAAAAGTGCACGATGTTCTATGAAAGACGTTTGCATTTAAGAAGATAAAGTAAAAGAATTGCATAATTGAACATTTTGCAGGACATAAAAATCAACAGCATCCCTGAAACTTGGGCAGCTCTGTAAGTGAACTGAGCTGCTGAAGATGTTTGTGGGTATTATGTTCTATGCCTGAGTACCTCAGTTTGCTGATACTATATATTTTGACAGCTTAGTTTAACTTGTATAAATGCTAATATATTTAAAGCTTAAGTTCCAAACTGCCAATAATGCTTGCATTATTGTTATGCTTTACAATAACCTCATTTTTTTGTTGTTTACATTTAGATGACTTTTCTAGACATTTTCTTGAGCAGCAATGAGAGAAATGCAAGTGACTTGCACAACTCTGATATTTATTAGCATGGACACAACTTAGTTAATATCTTTCACCCTGGTTCCTCTAATTATTAAATATCCATGATTGCATTAATCATTACTGAATTATTTATAATTAATTCTGATAATTGGAATAATACCTAAACCTCCTACAAGATCATATTTAAGAAATCTGAAATTTTTATTATTGACCATATTAACATCAGTGTAAAAATGTCAGTGTAAATCAAAAGTGAAGTTGTAACTAGAAAGGTCCACTGTAAAAGACTTTTGTCGCGCTTGGTGGCCCATCTGTGACCTGAAAGCCCCTCCTGTCTGAGGGAGTTTCCCACATTCCAGCCCCTCCATAAGGTAGAGAGGAGCCAAGGTAAGGGCACAGCCCTGGACTTTTCAGACAGAGATGCCACCCCAAGGCTTCAGTATGGCACAGAGCTGTGAAGACACTGCCATTGCTTGTCCTTTCGAGACTACCCTCAGTGCTGAGTGTTAGGTGCAGTGCTGTGGGTGTTGTGTCTGTGGCAGGGCGCTCTGAGGAGTCTTGTTTAGGTTTGGTTTGTGAGTTCTCTCTGTGAAACTGCCATATATAACTGGGTCTGTCTGAAACATCTCTCTGTTACCTAGTTCTCACTTATTGTTTGGTTGGTTTCCTGCTTAAACAACCAGAGTGAGTATGCTCATTTGCAACTAGAACAGTGGTAAGTTGGTGTCTGGAATTGCAAATGGCAATTCGTAAGAGATGGAAGAAGAGGTAGGACAGGATTAAGAAAGACCCGGTATCTGAGGGTTAGTTGATTTAAAAAGTTGGTGAGTCTGCATATCTGGTGACAAAACATTTTGCTAAATTTATTTTACACCAGACCAGACTGGGATTAAGGGAATTTAGGACCATATCTTTTTGTGGCTTGATGACTGGTTTTTTTTAATCAGTGACTAGTATTTCATCTGGATGTACCACAGTTTGCTTATGCATCTCCCTATTGAAGCACATCTTCATTGCTCCCAGTTTTTGGTGATTTGTGAATAAAGCTGCTATGGACATTTGTGTGCAGTTATTTTGTCAAAATGTTTGTATATTAGTTGGGTAAGTACCTAGATGCGTGATTCCTGCGCTGAATGGTAAAACTTTAGGTTTACCTATTGTGTATTTTCAAACGTTCCCTGTAGTGGCTACTTTTCTGGACCATATAAACATTCTCAAATCTCCCCTTTTTATTTTATTTTATTATTTTTTTAAAGATTTATTTATTTATACATACAAGCTGGGGTACAGGCCAGAGGCTTGAAGCAGTGAGAGGGTTCACCAGAGACAGAGCGGGGAGCAGAACAGGCAGATCAGAAATACACTGCTGAGGGGAACAGTGGGCAAGGCAGGAGAGGTCTGCCGCACCATATGGGATTCTCCCCGGCTGGGTGTCGAACTCGCATCGTGCGCGCTGCTGACAGCTCCACAGCGCAGTGCTCAACCACTGTGCCACCAGGGAGGCCCTCAAATCTCCCCTTTTTAGAGGAAAACAAGCCCTTGAATTTTTAGCTCACTTTTCTATCCTCCAGTGCCTCAATTCTGTTTTTCACAGTTGGGCTTCTCCAAGACTCACCCAAACCCTAGCTCTACATCTTTACTTTGCTCTCCCTGCTCTTCAGCCCACATTTAAGGAGTGACAATTATAATTGACTGAAATCAAATTTCTACTTCCACCATTCTTCCTGAAGAGCACATTTAAAGTTTTCTTGACTTTTATGGCATTTGACACTGTTAACCTCTCCCTTGAAGCCTCTGACCACTTTCTGTTAGTGTTACCCATTATCACTCACCCTTAATCCTGACTTTGTGTACTCTTCTGGCCTTCAGTTTCTACTGTGACTGACATCTTCATCTTAGCCAGTTTTCACTACAGAACTTCAGGTCTGTATCCAACTACTGACTGGACGTCCCCTTCCAGCCTCAAATATGTCCCAGGCTTTATCCATTTTTCCCCTTTTAAACCTGTTAAGTAAGTTCTCTTAGTGAATGCTTTGATCTAAGTGTCTTTCTAGATTCCTACCTTTCCCTTATATTCCAGCTGAACTTGTAATTGAGACCTGTTGAGCCTATTTCTTTTCCATCTTTCCTGTTTACCCAGTGGAGTTTTGATATCAGACTTTTCATCATCTTTTGCCTAGAATAGGCCTGGTCTCCAGCAGGTCTCCCTGTTCTAATCTTGTGGTCTTCTAATCTGCCAAAGTAATGCCCCAGCTATTCACATAACACCTGTGTAAAAGGATCTCTCAGTCATGCACTGTAGCCAATCAAGTCTAGACTCCATAAGCTAGTGAGCTGGGGCGTTCTCATCTACCATTGGGCTTATTTGCATTCACTACACCTTCACCTAATGTTTCAGCAGGTAAAAACAACTGGGGTTTTGTTGTCTTCCTTTGAAGAATTGGCCCTCCTCTCTCCTCTCCCTCTCATCTTCCAACAGTTATCTTGCACTTGTAAATTACTGCCTGAGCATGGTGTATTGGCACAGTTCTCTTCTTGGAAAACAACAGTCCGCTGTTTTATACCTCCTTTGCAGAAAGCGCTTTTCACTTTTAACCAGGTTGCTTCTGGTCTCTGCCTCCGAATTTCTAAATACATTCTTACAAGGCTTCTTTCTCTTCCACTGCCCCCATTCTTCATCCTCTTCCTGAGCAGGTGCCCAAGGATAGACTGTCCTCAGTACAATACAGTACAGTAACTTCTCAATTCTCATTTACTCTACACACAGCAACTTAAGTAAATCCAGAAAAAGATGAGACTAAGGGAAACGGAACACAACACAGGAAAGGGAAAGGTACTGTCCAAATGATGGTGAAGGAAGCATTGGTCCAGTAGCTATGCAGGCCTGGAGAGCATGAGCTGTACAAATAGGACCTGAAGGTATCCTGGATGTCTTCAAGGGGGAAGACGGATTGACTGCATGTTCTGACTCAATTCCAAAAAAAGTTTACTGAATTCTAGGAGAAATTGCATAATGATGAAAATCATGCAAGTACACAACTGGCTCAGCTGAACATACATGCAAAATGTAGTATTTGTTTTTAATGTTGCTTTTTAACTTGAATAGAGAAGTAAGAAGGGGTGTTAGAAGGCTAAACTCACCCTCTATTTTCTAGGAAGTCAGTGGCTTATTAAAAGTGCCTCTTCCATGTTAGATCTGTGTTGGATTCCGTGTCTTCATTTTCTCGATTTTCTCTTTTTGGTGGAACCTATCCACTAATAGTTTCCCTGAGAAAAAAGCAATGGGAGAATCTTAATTCTGTCATTCTTAAATAGGTGATTTGACTAAGTATGGAAACTGGTTAAAACCTGTCTTCCCGAAAGACAAGATAAACAGATGGGATTACATCAAAATAAGAAGCTTCTGTACAGAAAAAGAGACATTAACCAAAACTAACAGACACCCTACCAACTGGGAAAAGATTTTTGCACACAATACATCTGATAAAGGACTAATAACAAAAATTTACAAGGAACTCACACAACTCAACAAAAACAAAGCCAACAACCCAGTCAAA